>OVAN01001111.1:0-34471 GCA_900406275.1 Anastatica hierochuntica | reverse complement strand
TGATTTTGAGCAATTCGATAATATTATATTTTGTGTCAATGGTGACTTTATCACTTTAGTCATCTTCTTTCTTCAAAAAATAATTTGTACTTATCTGAAAATTTGGTGTCATCATATCCTTTTTTTAGATATGGTTATCTGAATGTAGTGGATGCCATTGTATTTCTTTTTGTTGTGAGAGTTTCTATGATATAAATAGATTTTTTTTGATAAAAGATATAAAGTATTATTTTTATGAAAAAAGAAAAAAAAAATCACTTTTACAACAAGAAAATAAATGGTGGAGAAAAATAAATAAAAAATAACAGCTATTAAATCTTTATAAATAATTATTATAAAAATCACCCCGTGACATATAAAAAGAAAATTTTGGAAAAAAGGTTAAAAAAAAACATGTGGTAAATGGAGTAATGATAATGATGGGGTGGGACCCAACAGAACATGAATGTCGTGAAGACAAGAGAGAGTTGTGAAATGTGTGGACACGTGAGTTGTTGAGTCTCTTCTTTGTCTTTCTTAGTGGGTCCCATTTTTAAGCTCCTCTTATCGTAATAGTCCACGTGGCACCTCCCTTGCTTGATGTTTTTTTTTCTCTTCGTTCGCATGTGATGACTCTCTTCCATTTCCACATGCTTTTGTTAATTGTTTCCATCACACAATATTATTGAATCAACCTAATTTTAATATTTTCAAAAGTGATATCAAAATTTTACATTAATTTACCAACAAAATTTGTTTGATGGTTGTTGAGTTAAAAAAGTTTGTAGGTGTGTAAAAACAAGAGAAAAATAGGTTATCTAATTTTATATCTTCTCAATTTTTAGATATTTGATTACTTGCACTAGCGATAAGTGGAAATGAACATTACTCGGCACTAAGTTACTTGCACAAGTTTGCAATAACTTAAACTTGCTTTTTAATGAATATAGATGAACAAAATCATTTCAAAATGTATAGGTGTATATATATATATATATGATTTTTATTATTTGTTCAACTAGTCTAAATATATTAAGTTAATTCATTTGAAAACAAAAAATGAGTCATTAATTAAGGTGGTTATACCTTCCAAAAAATTATTATGAATAACGTTTTAACCACATTTGAATGGCTATCATTATATTTTAAATTGTTTCATAAAAACTCTATATATAAATATGATTAAATAAGACTGGCCAGCACTACACACGCAGATCTAAGAGTTTCAAATTCTTTGTGGATACTTTCCAGGCTTCTCGCTATCCTTCATCCCGCGTACAGAGAATATACAAGCAAATAGTTTGGCTCGAAAATTTCGCACCTTCTTTCATGATTATGTATTTGTAGATTTTTCTCCTCCGCATTGGTTACCCAATTTCGGAAATACTTTATGATTAATATTTGGTTGAAAAAAATATATGATTAATCTTAACAACTTGTTTTGTTGCTTTCGCTTCTTTACTACCGACGATTACAATTTTTGGAGAAATATTCAATCAGCACTAATTGCGTTTAGTTTACATTGTTTCGCAATGTCGTAACCACCACAATCATTTGGAGCCTTTCATTATACATGGACAATAATATGGGAAACTATTTCGGGAAAAAACATTATAGTATGCTTTCTATACACCATATCACAATGTCGCCATGACCATGACTAATATTATGACATGAAGGCATATATATTAACGTGACACTTTTGTCTTCATTTGACGCCGACGCACCATATTCCACATATCAAAGTCATTTGTAAATTTGTCAATTAAGCCAATTAGCTCATCAGAAGCTGGATCACGATTCATATTTTTATTTTTCTATTAGAAATTTCGAGAAGCAATCTTTATTTTGGCTTAAGGGTTCCATTGATTGATGATGTAAAAAAGTGGTAATATGTTTTACGATAGTTAACATAATGGATATTGCTTCGACGGTTGGTTACAATAAGAGAAAGTATTGCTAATTTTCATACAAATTTGCTTTCTCCAAACAATTGCTAATTAAGGGTTGTTTTTTATTAATTGGTTACAAGGTTTTTTTGAAAAATCAGTTCACTGAAATCTGTAAAATAACGCTAAACTAATGGATAATATTATATTAATATATTACGCAAAGGATCACAAATTATGTTAGTATTTTTTTAATTGTAAACACAATTAGCGACGGATGCAGATGATTTTGTCTTGGTCACTCACCGACTCTCATAGTCATTCCACCGATGTGCTTCATCACACTTTTTATATTTGCATGTCAAATATATACAAAAAGAAGTAATAAAATAAAAAAATATTGTTGTGGAATCTTAAGTTACTTGTCGTATAGAAAAAATTGTTTTTAAGTCGCAGGGAAGTGTTATCTCGAGGCCAACGACGTATTTGCAAGCAAAAGGTAGATTTGTAAGACATTAATGCATGTTAATGTAATAGCTTAGTCTTTCACCTAGAAAGTTAGTTCCCTATTATATATTTAAAGACATACTAAGATGCTTTTGCATGTTAAGTAAAAATAACATATTAGTTTTTTTAGCAATATATAATTGAAGCTACTTAATAAACGAGTTTGGAGCAACAACTTCTTGTTGCGGCAGCGAGAAGTTAGATGTGCAATTATATGCATATATTAACTACTATGACTAACATGTAAAAGCCTAACATTATTTTTATAGCATTTGTTTAATAAGGAGATGGATCCTGTTCATATATTTGTGGTTTTGTAGAGATAATTGTATAACTATTTCTTATATCAAAGTAAGGCTTGAATAAATGAATTTAGAAACCAAATCAAGGTTTCTAAAACTAGCAAAAAATCGGAGATTAACTATGATTAAAAACTAACTAATTTATACGATTTTAATAGATTTTTGTCTGTTTTTACAGATTAATTTTATTTTAAAATCCAATATAATGAATATGCCCAAAGAATAATCTAGGACTTGATTTTTAGAATATGAAATCAAATTATGATATTACAAGGAACAACACATATTTGTAAATTATTTAGTTAATTAGAAATCACTAGAAAAATAATAGTAGTATTTAAATAAGGCTAAAAAGTGATGGGAATAATTGGCCGAAAGATGCGATTCGATGATCTAGATTCTAGGCGCACATGGTGGGCCCCGTATTACCGGCCCAACTTCAACTTACACGTTCATGGTATCATCATCATCATCATCATCACCACATACATACAAACATACATACATGTGACCACATGATTAGAAACAGACAAAAAAAAAACAATTGCCGCCAGTTGGTTAGCTTTATAAAGCACCTCTTCATCTCCTTCTTCTCTTCACTCTCTCTCTCTCTCTCTCTCTTTCTCTTTATCTCTCTGCAAAATTTCTCACAATGTGCGATTCAGATTATCTCGCTCGTTGTTCTTCCTACGATGCCGACGTTGATTCGGACTCGTACTCGGAGATCTCGATCTCAAGCTCTACTAACTCTTCGTACAGTGAATCAGAGTCAGAGATCGATGACAATGGCGTTGTAGTTGGTCGTGAATCGTCGAAGAAACTGGAGAAGAAGAAGAGCATCGTGTTGTTGGAAGGTTACGTTGTTGACGACGGAGATCGCGAGGATTTGAAGCGGACAAAGAGTTTAACGGACGATGATCTCGAGGAGCTTAAAGGTTGTGTAGATCTAGGGTTTGGGTTTAATTACGAAGAGATCCCTGAGCTTTGCAATACTTTACCTGCTCTTGAGCTTTGTTACTCCATGAGTCACAAGTTTATGGATCAAGATCATCACCATACTTCGTCGCCGGAGAAGAAGAATTCCTCTGCGATTGAATCTCCCGTTAGTTCCATTGCTAACTGGAAGATCTCTAGTCCTGGTAATGACGAAGACCCAATTTTCAAAATCTTCTCTTTTTTGATTCTTTTGCATTTGATTGTCTTATGAGAAATTTGGTTTATTCAGGGGATAATCCTGATGATGTTAAAGCAAGATTGAAGTTCTGGGCACAAGCTGTGGCTTGCACTGTGAGGTTATGCACTTGAGTGAAGACAACTTGGATCTTGATGAAGCAAATGGTTGGGGAGGAAGAAGATGATGGATGAAGAAGACAAGTTTTGCAGGAGTGAAGATCTCTTTTAATGCTGGTCTTGCTCAGCTTCTAGAGATTAGACCTGCTTGAAACATTGATGATTTTGCTAGGAAAATTTGTTGTGATGAAATGATTAATAAAGAAGAAGATTCAAATACAAAAGATTCTTCCTTTTGATGAAAATCGGATTCGAGAACACATCATTACAAGAAAGTAGATTCGCGCTGATCATAGAATCAAATTCCCATGAATGATTCTGCACTCCTGTCCTACATCAAACCGGTTCCACATTATATTCTTTGTCATTTCCATAAGCATTTCCTGAGAAAGTATTTCTGTTTTCTTGGCTTTACAAATGTCAAATACCAATCAATAGTCACAAGATTCTGTTGCTTCTAAGAGTTATTACAACCTAACTAACTAACCCCTAAGAATTTGGCAAGAGTTGTTCTCTAGGTTCTAACTACAGATATATGTTCACTTTCCACAGAACTTTTATCTAACTTTCATAACTTTTGACACTACGAATTAGATTATTGTCTTAATCCAGAGAGGGAAAGTGAGATTATATGATAGAGATTAGATATCTTTGGGGGCTAGTACAAAACTCACCTTCAACTTTATATTTTTCAAATGGATGCCAGTAGCTTCTGTATGTCTTTCTGCGAGAAGAAGAACGAGAGAATTTCATCGATTTAGCAATGGTTAGAAATTGAATATCAGTGTGTAGGGGGAAAAACTTCTAGTAACCTCGATTTCAAGGGGTGATGTTGTTGGAGCATACCGATCCACGACATTTCCTTGTTTGTCTACCAAAAACTTTGAGAAATTCCATTTAATGGAATCCCCAAACAGTCCGCCTTTTTGTTCTTTTAAGAACTTGTAAAGAGGAGAAGCGTTATCCCCATTCACTTCAATCTTGCATCATAGAAAAACAAGTATTTAACTACTACGACCTATATGATAGAAACCAAGACCAGATCAGAAGTTGATGAGACCTTGTCAAAGACGGGGAACTCCGCTTTGAACATTGTGCAAACGGTTTCCTTAATCTCCTGGTTGCTACCTGGCTCTTGACTGCCAAATTGGTTGCACGGAAACGCTAAGATCTCAAAACCTGCACGAGACAATCTTTTCCCCTTAATACTTATATAACATCACACGAGTTGGTTAGCCTAAGAAAGACACGCCAAGATTAAGAGATGGTACCCTTAGATTTGTACTTGGCGTACAAAATGTTTAACTCTTTGTAGTTTCCTTGTGTTAGACCACTGCCCATTCATAACAACAAGATTATAATCCCAATAACAAAGACAGCATTATATGCAAAGCTTTTGTTGGCCATTGTATCATCAGCCACATGAGATGGTGCAATGATGCAAAACAATCCTTCCTTCATCATAAACATCTCTCTGTGCATACTAAGTAACGACGTACCACTTTGAGGCGACGTTAACGATAAGAAGCACTTTTCCGGTGAACTTGCTCAAGCTCACATCATTACCGTCGATGTCCTGCACATTTTACAATTAGAGGCACTGATACTTAATAGTATAAATATGAACACAAATTGACATAGATTCAATGATAGATAAAACACATACAAAGAGAAAGCCATTTCCACATATGAACCCTAAGCATTTGCATTATCCAATCATGAAATTAACATCATTCCCCAATTGATATCGTCTTAAAAATCACTTCTTTGTACCGAATTAGAAATCGAGACAACAGATAAGAAACGAAAGCAACGTGATTGAATCAAGTAGAATGATTAAACCTTAACGGAGATGTGGTAGATGGAAGTGGATGATTGTTTCGCAATGGATGAAGGAGAAGAAGGATATCTATAAAAGTAGAAGACGAAGGCGAGAAACAAGAAGAGAATAGAGACCCAAGTTCTTGGTTTAGCCATCGACACACAATTTCTGTTAATCAAAAAGCTTTGTTGAATGTTTGACTAGAGAAAGGGGATGAAAGTAGCAGTTTTGGATCTATGAATTATTTTCAAGTTTTTATGATTTCTAAAATAATGGTTTGCTCCAACAACAAAGTAAACTATAACTTTAAAAAAAAAAAAAAAAAAAAGTACACTATAAGATCAATATCACATTTTACAAAATTTCATTTCCCTATTAATAAAAATGCAAAGACCATTCAGATTTTACTCAGATAATTAGGGAGAAAATGCAAACAGTTTACAAGGAAAACGACAGATTATGATAGCGAGTGAAGCTTAGTTTCAAGGGCCACCTTGTCCAGCCAGAGTACCTGAAGCTTGTTGTTGCTTCTGCTGTATCTGGAGAAGAAGGTTAGCTGCAAACTGTAGTGTTGACTGGTATCGCTGGTCCTTATCGACATCCCCATCTGTCGCACCCTGACCAGCACCGGTGAGTATTGGTTGGACCTGTGGTGCTTGGCTTGCTGGCTCTAAGTTTGTGGCATTGTCAGCTTGAAATTGGGAAGCGTTTAGATTTGTTGCTACACCATTATAATTAGCTTGCTGATGATAGCCATAGTTTTGGTTTGGCATGGAAGCTTCTGGTTGGTATTGTTGTGTCATGGTTTGAGAAACAGGATGACCCTGAGAGTAAATGGCATAATTGTTATGAGGCATATTCGGTAATGGAGACAGCTGAGGCATGTTAACAGATTGTTGCCCTTGGACCATTCCACTAGAGTAGTTGGTGGTGTTTGAAGATGGAGGGTAATGCGGTGGAGGAGGAGGAGGAGGTAGTTGCGCGGCTTGGTTGTACTGATTTCCATATTGTTGGAATGATTGATTCGATGCGTCATGGACTGTTTGCGGATCTCTTTTCCAAGCTTGAGACGGTGTTTCTCCATTGTACATTCCATTAGATTGAGATATTGTTGAAACGACTGTTGAAGTGCCTGAAATAGGTTGGTGACTCTCCAGGGCAACAGCAGGTTGCTGAGAAGCTGCAGGGAGAATAGATGCAAGACTGGCTAAAAGCTCTGGCGTTAAACTAACCGCAGCTTGAGACACTACGTTGTTAGGTATCCCGACAGGCTCGCTAGCTGATGGTTTTGTTGGAGCCCTCCACTGTTCTGGTGCTCCCCTATTGTAATCTTCCCTAGGAGGATATAAACCGTGACTGACATTAGCAGGTGAACCCCGGGTTTGATCCATATAAGGCAGAGGATTGGACTGAGATTCTTGTCTGTATGGTGCTGCAACAGGAACAGGAGGAGGGGCCAAATTGAGAACAACACCATATAGCCGTTCTGGACCGGTCACTTTGAGTACATCAGTTAAGAAATCTGAGGGAGGCACCAAGAATAAAGTTGTTCCATCATCTAATTTAGCAACACCCGCTCGGTTTTTTGAGCCAAGGTAACGGAGAAATTCAGTATACGATGCAAAATCTTCTTCGCTGTCTGGTAAGAAGAAAACGATTTCAAATCCAATGGCTTCAGTGTAATGTTTGGCGAGCATATCCAAACCAGTTCTTGCTGAACAATTGACGACTTCAGGGAGTTTAATTTCAATCCCTTTTCCAATAGGTACACAACGAGCACGACAGACAGGAGTTCCACCCTTGGCAATAATTCCTCTCCACATGTAATCAATATCAGAGTAGCCGCGGATAGGCCTAGCAGCAACTGAACCACGCCCAAATGAAGTCTCATCTACACCCATTGGAGTATCCGATCCAGCTCTTCTCATTCTTTTGCTTTCTCTGTCCAACTGAGCGGAATCATATCCTTCCCAAGAACTATGGTTTAACCTCGTAGGGTGCCTCATATCTTGTGCGGGAGATGGAAGGATTCCACGCCCAGATGGAGATGGGAGTATTCCAGTTCCATTTGGAGATGGCCGTCTCCAGTTTGGCTCCTTACCAACAACATCGTCGTATTCTGAACCGTTATATGAACGCTCGTTGCTACTTCTAAAGGGTCTCATAGACCCAGGAACTACACTAGAGTGAGGAGAAGATACAAACGAAGGATCATTGATGATCATATCTGGCCTTAACCGTTTCACACCAGAATAAAAACCAGTATCACCCTGCTCAGGAGGTAGCTCATCGTGTGAGTACATGATTGTGATTCTTGGATCATTGAATAGCCTCCCCTGTAGCCCTTCCTTGGCACGGCGAGCTTCCTGCACGCTCCTAAACTCCACAAGCGAAAAATGCCTTGATGGGTAACTTTTTATTCGCTCGATCTCACCAAAGAGTATCATCGCATTGTGTAGCATTTGCTCATCTATCTGAACAGTAGGAGGGTACCCAATCCACAGAACATTACTCGGCTGGCTATCTCCTTTACCATCTTCATATGTGTGAGGATACTGTAAGCATAGGACATAACAAAACGTTAAAACCTATTATCATATACACATCCCCAAAAACAAGAACCAAACTATCTTCAAAATTTTAAACAAACCTGCAGTTTATGGTTCACATTGCCATTCTTGTTATCCTGAGAACCAGCCCATTGGTCCTAAAGTTAAAGAATATGTAAGTTGATTTCAGAATAGAAGAGTTCAGTAAACAAGATATGAAATGAAATGTTGCTAAACGTTTTCTGAAGTAAAAAATGAAATGAGACAAGAATGCTTACTTTTCTGGGCGCTTGTGAACGGAGAAAATCAACGCGCAAATAGCTACCACCCATTCGCTGTCCATTCATGCTCTTTGCCTGTAGTGCATCATCGATCTCATAATAATCAATGAAAGCTGTCTTGCGTTCTCTAAGAAACCTGAGATCCTCAATTTTGCCAAACTTGCTAAACTCCGCCTCCAGGTCATCCTTTGAGACACTCGAGCTGATTCCACCCACCCAAAGACTCTTACAAGGCTTTGCCTGCAACAACAGAAGATCTTATAAGAAGGCCATATAACAATAATAATAATACAAAGAGCTTCTAAACTATCAAAACACAGAGAAAATCAAACACACAGAAAACACTAATCCTGACTAAATTATGACAACAATTCATAACAGTTGCTATCCTAAACACACAACATTTGAAGCAAGGAAAGCCATATCCTCCCCTCATCCTCTATCAGTTGGATGTTCATCGATAAGTTCTCTCGACTAAACAAACAGTTTGTCTGCAGGAGAAGAACCCCCAAAGTAGGCAAAAAGATTAACATTTCTGCAAAGCATTCTTGTCTTTTGCTGTTAAAGACAAGGTGCCAGGATACTCCACTAAGATCTCAAAGCCATCAAGAAATAAACATTGCCCCACAAAAGAATCTGTCTTGAACACTACAGATTGCTCAGGCCTAATATACTTAAACCCCAAAATCTCGTGTAGAACACAAACTCGTAGAGAAAAGCTGAGCTTGGAAAGACCAGATTTTTACATACGGCAAAGACAAACTAGAAGCAACATTCTTCAAATGAGTCGTTTTTGTCTAATTTATCTATGATGGTTGAAGAAAGAGAGTATCTTTTTCTTAACAACTACCAACTGTAGCTTCGTGAACACGAGGCCAAAGCTTTCCCACACTGATACGGATCTTGAAAGTCGAAAGGATGAACATTTTTCCCAATTGCTATCTAGAGTGCCTAAAATCTTATAGCCATAGTTCGTCCACAAAGTTTTTTTCTTTGCGGGAAACAAACTCCAAGTTCTGATTATTCTTTTTAAGGCCGATGATGATCGATCGATGTGCTTAGCTTCAAACCAAATTATCACCTAAGCATTTACCTTTTGAGAATTTAAGCAATTCATTCTTACTCAATATAGTGGACGGAGTAGCAAAGAACCTGAAATAAGACTATTTTACGCGGGAGACATATGAACATAAACAAAATCTTGCTGCAAAAACTCGTGAAAATGCGTTTGACGCATTCTTTTTGCAGCTAGGAGAGTTATATATTGTATGTTTTGATATCAAATTCTGCAAAGGATAAAGCTAAAAGCCTAAAACTCTCTTTGATTATGCTAATTGGCGCGAGTTTGATCGTTGGAAGTAATTTGAGAATTGCGTTTCAAGAACGAATCTAGGTTTGGTATTGATTTGTACGAGGAGAAGGAAAAAAATCGAAGATTCAACAAAACCAAAATCAAATATGATCAAAGGTATCTCAACTTTGAGTAAGAATTCGCAAGAAGAGTATAATCTTTGATCAAAGTTAAAGAACAAACAATATAATAAATCTAACGAATCATAGAGATGAGAACAAACCGGCCGAGCGTATTCGATTTTAATCTGACTTCCGTTTAGATTCGCTCCTTGAAGCGCTTCCTTCGCCGCGACGGCTTCCTCCACGCGTCTGTAGTAGATAAACGCGAAGCTACGTGAAGAATAAGCAGTGATTCTATCGATATCGCCGAACTTCCCAAACAGCTCGGTCAGATCTGACTCTGTTGTATCCGTCGTTAGGCTACCGACCCAGAGATTGTTCGATTTGAAATCGGCATCTTCGGATTCGCGTGCTCTGTAAGGCTTCATCGTAGATGACGCCATCGTTCAAAAAAAACTCGATGATTTGTTCAATTTGGCGATCTCTAGGGGACGTCCGAATTCGATTGTTTACCTTTGGGATTACAAGATTTCGATATCGACGAGATGAATTGTGCGATGGAGTAGCTAATACGTTGAAGAAGATGAAGGAGAAATCAGATTTTTTTTGAAAATCGTAAACTACAAAGAGAACAAATAAGAGAACCCTAGAAAGAGTTTAGAAGAAGACGAAGAAGATAAGAGAGAGAGATATATAAAAGAGACTGCTCTTAACTTTCACCTTTATTAGACCAAAACGGTGCGTTTAGCAGTAGTCATGGCGAATCTGTAAATAACCACGTGATTTAGGGGTGGCTTTCGGTTTTCGATTTGGTTCGGTTTGATTCGGTTTTTTGTTATTAAGTAATTTGATTTTTAAAATTTAGAAAAACCGAAAAAATCGACTTAAGCCAGAAATACACTTGAAATTTCATATTTAAGGATTTGATCCCAACTAAATATTTAAATATATCTTCTGTTTATAATACAAATCCAAATGTTATCTGAAAAAAATGCCCAAAAACATATAAATATATAAAATATTTGCAGCTGACTTATGACTTCACAAATTTTCTATACAACTTAAGAAAGATACATTCCTCAAGTTTTAGAAACGATGTCTGGCTCTGTGTATACGACGCAGTGCTTCAGCTTCGTTTGATGAGTCTGGAATACTTAAAGATCTGCGGATGTCTTTGCTCGATGTTCTGAGGAATGGATTACACGCTTTCTCGACTTTCACAGTCGTTGGAACCTACAGCCAAAAACCCGTAAATGAGATCTTAAAAGAGGTTTTAGAACGAGAGAGAGAGAGAGGAGAAAGTGAAAAAGAGAAGAGATTTTACTGATGGGAGTCCTTGGCTGCGAAGATGGGCCACTCGGGTTGCATAGGACTGAAGAGTTTCGTTCTTTGGTTCTATAGATAGTGCAAACTTGAGATTACTCTGTATCATGGAGGATATATAAATAGTTTTACTTCGCAGAGTCGCAGAGAAGACGTGTGAAAGAAAAACTTACTGCTGTATTTTCGCGACCGCAGTATATATTTGTATCATCTGGTAAAGACATGATCTTTTGGAGTGATGAAAGCATCTGAAACATAGGCAATGTAATTATCGTCAAAATAAGACACAGAGCACACTTATTTTGAAAATCTAAATCACTTAGCACACTTTTTGACACAAGAAATCAACCATAATAGTGCAAGTACGTAGAAGGTTGAACATTACCTGCTCGGGAGCACCTTCTAAGAGGTTACCACAGGATAAGCTATATATCAGGTCTCCTATGAATACTGTGGCTGACCCCGGAAAGTAGAAGCTAATATGACCTGCTTGAGGGTAAGAACAGTTAAGGGAGTTCAACATAAAAGTTACTAGTTTGATAGTTTCCCTACACTAGAACGATGAAAAAGGAAAGCGGTTGCAGAGTGATATGGCAGCTACAAACCTTGTGTGAGGCCAGGAGTGTCGATTACTCGAACCTCATGGCCAGCAAACATCCACTTATCACTATCCTTCAGAAATATATCAATTCCAGGAATCCGATCCTTGTCCACAGCTGATCCAATCACCTATGGGAAACAAAATTCACATAAATATAACTTTAGAACATATCACTTACGCAACAAAGAAAAGATCCAAACAAAGTTGCAAAAACACAAAGCCTCAATACAGATGACTAGCAAAACCATTTTCTCGGGTTTAGAACACTTCACAACATCCTAAAACCAAGCCAGTGTATTGTAGGGCTCTATGAAACACTCTAAGGGAACAAGTGATAGTAAAGGGTAACTTTGAGCAAAGAGCAGAAAAAGAAAAGGTTATACAAATAGACTGAAAATACTATCCCCCTTACCTTTGCGCCATACCTTTCTTTCAATTCAGCATTTCCCCCTACGTGATCACCATGATGATCAGTATTCAATATGTAAGTCAAATTCCAATTCTTCCTGCTCAACACATCTATAACAGGTGCAGCTTCAGAAGGATCAACAACTCCAACTGTTCCAGTGTCTTCATCGTGCAAAAGATAAGCATAGTTGTTCTTGCTACATGGCACCTAAAACATTCCCCGCAAATAAGAAAAGAAATAGACATCGTACTAACCAAAGTCAAGAGAAGAAGAAGGATCATACTAACCAGTTCAATTTTTAATGAGGATGGCATGTTGGAAATGCTACAAAAGTGAGCAATCTTAAGGGTTTTTCTGGCTCCACGCAGTGTTTTCAACGGCATAGATAGTAACCACATGACTCCGTATAAGAGGCTCTTTCTTAAGCAAAGATGTCTCAAACTAGGCCACACGCAAAGCCGGCCTCCTCCAATCTGTTTTACGGAGAGATCAAACAAATTATAGTCAAGCCTACTAGTCTCAACGCATACGAGAATCATCTCTCCACTAAAAGCAAAATCAATACACGCAACACTAGCCTAGTCAAGGAATCGTATCTACACACACAAAAAAAAAGAATTTTTCTAGCATATGAACGAAGATCGATAGAGTGAGAATCTGAAATACGAAATTTCCATTATCAAATCCTGTATAGTAACAATCACAGGATTCAAAAGAGGATGATGAATATCGTACAAACCATAAGACCCGGATTGGAATTATCATCTAGTTTCAAGAGTTTCTAAGCAGAGGAACGATTCAAAAAGAAGAGCTAAACGGAAAGGGCAGAGAGAGAGATAAACCCTAGAACACGAAGGAATCGATGAGTTGGTGGTAGAAGAAGCTTTGGAGATCACTGTCATCCTCTATCTATCTCTATCTCCGATAGATTCTTCGGACGGAAAAGAGAAAGAGATGTGATGGGTTACCTTCAAAAGTTGAGATTTTGCGCGTAGAATTTCGCCGGAGCTGTGATGACGACGACGGGTCTGCGACTAACGTCAGAGCAAGAGTCAGCTTTTACTCTCTCTCTCTCTCATTTTCTTTTTTCCTTTAAGTCAAATTTATAAGATATAGCTTAACTACTAAATAAAATCCCAAATAATCATAATTAATAAACAAAGCCACAATAAAATCATAATTTAATTAATAAACAAAGCCACAATAAAATCATAATTCCATAAATGTTGAACTACAAAGTAATAAATTTTTAAGAATCACTAAGAGGGAAAAAAATATGCTTTGTCATATTTAAAAAATGGAAACAAATCAAAGTTTTCTTTTACCTTAATGGTGTGTGTTTTTGTTTGTTATGTGCTGTTATATATTTGGTAATGAGATTCCTTTTCATTCAATATCTTCTAGTTTATGGAAACACACATCATCAAAATTATCAGATATGTTATTAGGGCAATTCTTAAATATAGCACACTTTCTCATTTTTTGGACACATTTAGCATGTGGCTTAGAGTTTTCCACATGTAGCATTTTTAAAATGTTAGAATGACCATTTTACCCCCGACCATTTTTAAAATGTGGCTTAGGTTTCTCATTTTTCCTAAACCTTAAACACTAAACCCTAAACACTAAACCCTAAATCCTAAACCCAAAATTAGACAAGGGTATTTTCGGTATACCGTGTGTTAAATATGTCAGGGTTGGAAATTTTGGACTTGTATGCTACATGTGGCCAAAAAACACAAAAGTGTGCTATCCAAAGGAATTTCTCATGTTTATTATCATATTTTATATTTCAGTAGAAATATAAAAAAAAATTAAACAATTGAGTATAGGAAAATTATCATTGATTAATCAAGGCAATATCGCATGTGTCAACACCAAACTGACTTGTGGCTATCTTATTTTCAACGGGCCATTTAAAATTTTATTATTGGACCTCATTTCATATACCCATTTGAAAATTGGTTACGATTAAATACAATTTTTGTTGCTTGGTTCAAACATTAGAGCGACGTTTTAAGAAAATGATTTTTGATAGAAGATGATAATACAAAATCCAAATCGAAATGTAATTGATTTTTAAAAACTGAATCAGTCCAAACCACATTCATACTGAGAAAAGTTTGAGCATAATTTAACAACACAAAACAAGTTCTCCTAAAAACATTATATGATAATGGAAGAAGTATCCACCACCAAGAAAATAACATCTCAAGCAGAAACTTTTGATTCATCTTCAAAGATCTTGCACACTCAAACCTGGACACAACAAGTGTTCAACAAGTCAGAATTCAAGTGTAATGCACAAGCTTTATACTTTGATGAACATTGTTATTAGGCAAAACAAAAAGGATCCAAGTGAGTGAAATGATCAAAAGTGTGATCGTTTGTGTGGAGCAGAGTTAGAAAGATGATAACCTGGAGGAAGAGATTGCTTGAGCTTGTCAGCTTTCTCCTGATCAAAGACGCAGAGTGTGTAAAGGTACCTTGAGCACCTGACCTTGAACTTCACATTGTCTTTGCTTCTCTTAATCTTCACAGATCGAGCATCTTTCCTTCTCGCTGTGAGAAGGAAGTCTTTGATCTCGTGGATTTGCTTAGGCTGCATTACATTACCAACAATCATCAAAAATCAAAACTTTACTAACAAAATTGATCAAAAGAGAATCCATAGGATAATGATGATGATAATCAACAGTGCCCTAACTACAGTAACAAGCAATAATCAAGCTAGAAAATGAAACAAAAGTCGCCATTTTTACATAAACTTCAAGAACACAGAAGAAACGATATACAACACTATGGAGATTGCCAAAAAAACTCTTAGAAAGTGAAAGATCAAAAGAGCAATGAAAACCCAGAAGAAATTTACCATTATCGAATCTGTTGTTGAAGCTAGCCACCAGGCAACGAAGAGAACAAGAACAAAATCGAGAAATCGCCGTCGTCACTAAGCTTTAAAGTTTTCACTTAAAATGGTAAGAAGAAGAAGAAGCCCTAGACTTATTTATCTGAATTTACGGATTTATCCTCAAGCCCATTTATATTAAACAATTTATGTATTGGGTTTTAAGCCCAATAATGTTTTCCTTTAACGCTTGTGGTCTACGATAGGGTTTCTGTTGAGAGAGACAATAAAAAACCTAAAAACTGAAAAAACTAATTTAAGAAATTAGAAGAATGGTTTTGAAGTGCAACAAAGAAGAAAATACAAAGATTCATTATTCATGGTAGTAACATTGATGGAAGAGGAAGGACTAAATCAACTAGATCATCACTCAAAGTCTCCGGCAATGGTGGCATATGCTTCATCAGTTCCGGCGCATTCTCATTCAATCTGCAAAATCAAAACATAACAGAAACTACATCATCAAGATTCTATGTTTAAAACCTTTGTCGTTAACTCTGGCACTTACCGATCCATTTTGATCTTCTTTTCTTCTCTTGGCATTTTTATTCTTCTACAACACCAGAAGAAACTAAAATTAGTAATGAATGTACAAACCAAGAAACAGAGCAAAGCTTGAAGAAGAAGAAAGAAGAAAGGAGAAGACTTTATACAGTTGTCCAAAGGCAACGCATAGCTACATCCCTAACGCTTTTGTTCTGAAGCTCTTGTGAGATTCTCAAGTATTGTATAAAACTCGATTCCGATGAATATCTTTATCAAAGAAAAAGAAGATATCGTAAGAACAAACCAGAAACCCTAATTTTTGAATCAACGGATTAAGAGAGAAAAGAGTTATGATCGAAAGAATTAACTAACCTAGCAAGACCATTCTCCAGAATTGCTTGTTCTTCAAGTGTCCAGTTTAAAGCAATTCCCGTATTATGTATCATCGTCCTCCTCGTCCCTGAGCTCTCCGGCGGCGTCATGGAGTTTTCCGGTGGAGGATTCGCCATCAAACACACACTAAAACCCTCAAAACAATAAGCAAGCAAAGAAAAGGAATCTCTAAAAGTTGAAATTTAAGAAGAGAAAGAGAATACCAAGACTGTTGCGAAAGATGGTTGCTTATTGATTACGGCATCGAAACTGTGGCGGTTAATATTTAAATAAAAGTTAGTTATTGAGGTTGAAAAAGTCAATAAAATATTTAAAGAAAATGATTTATTCGATTGGATAAGGTTTAATTCGGTTAACTTTGCCTTTAGGTTAAATTGGTTAGTTATACTAAAACCGAATCGGTTATCTCCAGTTGAAATTGATTTTCCGGACCGGTTAATGAGGAGAAGACATTGCAGCTACGTCGTTGGCCAAACTCTACATTGCAGACTATATAGATAAGTCTTTATTGTCTGAAAATGGCAAAGCAATGTGTACTTAAAACAAGCAAAGTCCAAAATGGTCCGGCTCAGGCTCAAACCACAACTTCACAAACTCAATTCTACTCAAAGATTCTATCAAACAATTCTCTATTTGAGGATATCATAAACAGGAAACAAGAAGCAAAAATGATTTGACATACTTATGTTTGAGATATATAAACTTTGTTGTCATTTATTACATTGTGTTCGCCGTCGAAAATGGCTTTTCTCTATAGCTAAAAAGAGATTTGATTCTTTTGGTGTTTCTAAAGAGTAGAAATTTTTGATTTTCTGATATTCACATAAGTATAAAGCGTATGCAATCCAAAATTGTTCTTGTGTGAAAGAGAAAAAGGAGTTGATGTTATTTGTCTAACCTCTTTGGTTATGAGTCCTCCTACATGCTTTGTTTGCGAAGTACTAAGCGCGACTGAATCTCAAAAGCTTTTCAATCTCTTGCTGGTTCCTTTCCCGCAAAGAAGAGTTCTCTTCCGCGAATCAATAAGCAAAGATGACCAACTTCTGTAAGCAGCTTCTTCTTTTTGTTTTCTAGTTTTTACTCTTATAGGTGAATACTCTGCTTAGTCACCATTCCGAGCAGCAGAACTATGATGTAAACTTGGTGTTTTGTTCTGAGTCTCATCAAGTCTCTGGCTCTCCATATGGGTTTGATGCTCGATCTGAACCTCGTTAGGATTCTGCGGCTGAGTATGATTCTTGCTCTTGATTACCTGACTCTAAGAAATGTTCAACGGTTAGATGGCAAAAATGAAAAACAGAATAATCCAACACCAGAAAGCTTTCGTTGTTGAGCATATCAAACCTTGTACATGTATTTCCTACGGAGTTTCATGGCTGTGCGTATGCATCGTCTCACGCGAAATACAAGCACCTTATCATTGAAAATCTGCAAAATATCTTCTGAATCAGTATAGAGAGGAGAACCGAATACAAACTATGAGAAAAAAAAACACTCCACCTGTATCATGTCATCAATTGAGCGAGTTTCTTTAATGATCTTATGCCGATTCATGATTAAAATTGCCGCCACACAAAAGACAGGAAGAGCATCATCTCCTTTTCTAATGGAAGAAACTACACTAGGAACATGTGTTGTTCTATCACTCCTAGACCAAAGGCTTCTTGTCAAACCACAGAAGTGATATGTGGATGATGCTGATGCTGACCTTATTCCACTCTCATCAGAACATGGACCTGTAGTCTTTGGTAAGGGACCACTCCTAGGCAGCAACCCGCTCCTCGACAACAAACCGCTGCTTTTTGAAATTGGCCCGCTCTTTGAAATTGTTGAATCTCTCTTTGTATTATCATTTCCATCATCTGGCTTCTCTTCACTCACCTCAACTTCAGATTTCCTTGGAAGCTGAATCACCAAAGGCTCCAAGCAATCTTTCTCCAACGCTTCAGCAACAGATTCATCATAATCAGCAGCCCACATCATCTAAAGAAAAGAGAAAGCCCAAAAATAAAAATGATTAATAAAGAAATAGAGACTGACAATATGAAGCAAACAAAAGAAGAACAACAAACCTCCCACATTCTGAGAGCTTCGTCAAAAGACAATTCCCGTCGAAAAAGAACTAAAAGCATCCGGAAGGCAAAATGAAGACTTTCAGCACCAATACGAGATAAGTGAGAAAATATATCTTTATCTGTAAGTTGCAATATATGCCATAGTGATTGCAATTGATCCATCACTCCGGTTGGTCCCTCCATTTGAAAATTCGCACGCTACACAAACAGAAACATGGTAAAATCATAACGCATGATTCAAATTAGGGTCAGAAACAGAGACATATGAAACGTTAAGTACTGGATTTACCGTTCTTCTTATGAGCATTTCAAAGCACCAAAAAGCATCGGCATTATCTTCGAAAAGAACCACGAAAGGAGAGACTAAATCACTCATGCCTGTCAACATATTTGCAACCAGAGTTAGCTTCCTAAACCAATAAACGCTCATCAAACAGAAGAAAATATGGAACCTTGGCAATATCCTGTTGCAGGATCAACCCAAGCATAAACTGCAAGGATATCCGACATTCTTCCTAGATTTCCTGGATCCTCGTAGAACTCAAGGTGGCTATCCGTCCTTACCACATCAACAACTGAGGAAACACGAAAGTTAACTATGAAAAGACACAAGCTGGGGCAGATCAAACAAATGAGACAACCAACAGTTCCTACCTATTCGATGTAATGTCCAAAGCCATTCAGAAACCCGATCCTCTGTGACATTCCCAACACGAGATGGAGTCTCCTTCACTGATGCCATTTCAGAGACATCTGATATTCTCAGACCATCAACTATCTCTGCATTCCGACCAGAATAAGAAGATGGTCCAACAGAATCTGAATGCATCACTTCAATCTCCGAATTGTACCTTTGTTGTTCTCTAACTAAATCAGCATTCTTATCAATTCGAAAATTGTGCATTCTCCCACCCTCAGATCTTAGTTCACTTTGCAATGAAGCATCCTCGTCTGGAGTAGAAACCTCTATCTTATCTAAACTATTCCTCCCAAACAAATCCGTAACCGGCAGCGAGGGAAAATCAAAATAACCATCAGGGGACGCAAAACCATATGGACTAGAAGCAGATACAAAAGAGGAAGTGTTGTATACTACGCTCTCAGGACTTTCTCTTCCACTTACTAGATCAACGGACTCACTAGAACTTCCCCTTCTGTGTACATGGGATGTATCATCACCATTATTACTCCAATCACTGTGATGATTTTCAGTATTTGCATAATCAGTATCATCTCTATAAGCTTCTTCTCGGTTTTCACCAGTAGCAGCAACCTTTACCGACTCATCTCTATAAGATTTCCGCATATCCATAACTTTAGATCCCACAACATAGGCAAGTGAACCAGTTCCCACACTTGAATGCATCGTTTGACATTGAGTGAGCAATTCATTGTATCGTTTCCTACATAAAGATTCAATAAAAAAAACTTTAATCTTTTAGTGAAACTTAGCTTGCAATCAGCACCAGGCTTCACTCTAAGCTGTGACAAGACATTAACTCAAAATCCAACAGTCTCACCTTCGGGCTACCCTGAGTTGCTTACGGTTCTCAGAGGTACTGCTCAATGAATAACACCCAAGGAGAAATTCCCAAACTTCCGCTCTAATGGACGGATCAATTCCCTAATAATAAACAACATCATACATTTAGAACAATGAATTGAAAGAATAATCAAAATTTACAAGTTCTTCTGCAAAAGAAAAAAAAGAACAGACCCCTAAAATGATTGATTTGAGCGCCTTTTGAAAACCAGAAACTCTTCCTTCGCTATCAAAAGACGCCTGCCACTTCTCTGGCTTAAGCATTTTGCCAATCTGCGCATCATAAAGTATACAGATTTACATTAAAACAAATAAGCGAACGCTTACACCTAAGTAAAAACATCACAAAGCAGAGAACTCTTGATTAGAGAAAATGTATACGGATGGTGAACAAAAGGGTATAAAGAGAAGATCTTACAGTTATAACAACCTGAATCAGTGATTGTGAAAGACAAGGCTGGCTCAAATCTCGAACCAAAGATCCAACTTTCTGCAAACTCACCACACCCGCTTTTCCACAACTCCATTGTCTTCCCTCTCCACCAGAACACATCAGTCCCCTCTTCCCAACTCTACTGCAACATTCAACCAAAAGAAATTACATAAAGACAGATCCTTTAGTATAACCCAATACCCAAAATCACCCAGAAACTAATGGGCATCGATCAAAATTCGCTATTACGTTGTTCAATTGAATCACAGATCTTAAACTGACACCAAAACACACATTTTCAGAAATCCATATAATAGAGCTCTTCGAGATTCAACAAACTTGCGACATACAATGATTCAAGATATCACTAATAAAATCACCGATCAGATCACTCGATCCGGTCAGGTTAAAATTACCTTTCAATCACAATAGATGAATCGAGTTACGATATACGCAAAAAGAAGAAAAAAAGAGAAGCTTTCCTTAAGCATTATCATAATACATTTCGCAATCATTACGTTTGATGTCGTTTAATGATTATATAGAGAAGAACCTGAAGGTCAATGGTCATTCATCGAGGAGGATATTCTTCTCCGATCTCCATTTTTTCTCATCGACGGAAAGTTTTTTCCTTTTCTTTTTTTTTGGTTCTTCTCTCTCTCCTTTTTCTGATGAAATGTTTGTTCTCTCTCTCTCTTTTTTTCTACGTTTTTTTTTGTTTTTTTCGATTCTTCCTTTTATTTAGTCAAATAACTCATTAATAAGACAATAATATCGAAAAGAAAATAGAATGATCTTAATAATTAATTATATAGCCTTTATAGTACCTATGGAAAAAATCGGTGCTAATATTACATAAATTAATTTACGATTATAGTGTCCATGTTTATGATATAGTTGAAGACTATTAATTGAAAAAAGAAAAAAAATTTATAATAATACACCAACTCTTTTTAATTTACGATTTTAATATACTAATTACGATTATTCCACGTTATGTGCCGATTTTGTATGTAAATGTGTTTCCAAGATATTTGGATTCGTTTCACATTTGATATATAAAATATCATTTCAAATTACGTGCTATTCAAATGTATAAATTTTTTTGTGGATTTAATTTAACGTGGATAAGCAAAAAAATTCTTGTTTTTTTTTGGATAAGATGTGAATATCATTTATGAAAATGAAGATAGTACAAGATAGTACAAATTTGCTCATAGAGCCAATGGTTTGTAGAAGTCCCAAAAAATATAAAAAGACTCCTAGAAACAAACTTAGGATCAAACGTTGCTACATTCAATACATAGTATTGTTTGTAACATGCTTAATGCTAAACAAGATTCTGAAATAACAACCAGCAATTGGATAAGTGGTAGGTGAAGACGGCCTTCCAAGTCTAAGCTGCTGAGACAACCTGCATAATAGACGCTAAGGCAGAGCCTAAAAGGTGAGATGGCAGTAGGAGGACCCGAATTAGAAGATGGCTAAGCTTCTGCTTCGAAACACAACTACTGAATCCCTCACACAAGAAGGACTGTCAACGGGAATTGCCTTTTGCCTTGAGCCGAAGCTTGTGGCAAACAGGAGAGGGTCAGAGAACTGACCAGTAGCACGAAGGGGTAGACCAAGTCCCTCCAAAAGCCACGATGACCCTAAATACCTCCAGATAAGGGCCTTCTCTTGCCATTGTTCACCAAACCTGCAAAAGAGATGAGACTCCGGAGCTCGAATAGCCGGTTAAGGGGTAACCACTTCTTACCCCAGCCACTGAGCATAAGGAGAATTGCATGGAGACTCCTCTGCTAGAGCTAGTCGATAAACTGAAGGCTGGCCGTCGGAAATCCAAGCCAAAGAAATCGTAATCACGAGCCAAAAATCCATGAAGAACAAGTAGAACCAAAAGGAACCACACCTCAGACTTAGCTACTAGGAACCGGCGGACTTAAACTTAGTCTAATCAAGCAGAAATCAACTCTCAAAATTCCTTGAGCTCGAGAGGACAGAGATCAAATCCAAGTAACTGAGCCGAACCTGTTTTGCCGGTTGAAGTATCAGCTGGTGAGATCCTCCACAACCGCCTCCCCGGTTATGGTTAGGACTCGGAATGAGCCCGTGACGAGGACCTCTCGGACCCGTTGAAACAGGGGACTAGCGATGGTCAAAGAAAGGCAACCAGAGAGGAATAGATGGAACCATTGATGCAGTCAATGGTGAGCCAAAAACATCTCCCGGGAAGACACAAACCTCTTAGATATGACTCATACCTTAGAGATCCCAACGGATCTGACCTTCTTCTAGATCCCTTGAAACACCGAGAGCCTCTCATCTCTAGGACGGCGATGGTCTCGTCGCTTTCTCCAGCAACCCTACGGACACCCGAAGGAGGAGATGATGAACCACCAGTTGCGCCGGCGCGAAGCTTCTCCGGTGGAGCCCAGAGACGACGACATGTTGACCTCGGACGAAGCAGAGGAAGAGAGGAAGGAGGGGAAGCAAAACAGGACAGAGGGGGTGGAGGGAGGAGTCTCTCACGGCAATGGTTGCCGGAAAATCTCCTCCTCCGACGAGGAATCAAGGCGGCGGCGGCGGCTAGATCTAGGGTTCTTTAGGGGAGAGACACTAGAGAGGCTATTATCCCCCTCTCTCTCAGAAAAAAAAAAAAATTAAAAAAAAAATTCTTGTTAAAAATACGAAGATGTAAATCCGCACGCTAGATTTGAAAATTTTCAGCCGATATCATTCAAACGTTTGTTTTAGAACACTCTTTAGCCGTAGCTTCATCTACAAAAGAATAAAGTGGTTACTTTTCTACCGTTTTTAATTAAATAATTAGTTACGTTCTTATCAATGGAGATTGTAGGATCCATTTTATTTAGATTTTATCAATGGCAGCTCCCGTGTCGATATTTTCATGGTAATTTACTATCTCAACAACAGACAGTAAGTAAACATAGCAACATGACAAGTGTGTGAGCACGACAAATGTGGAGCATGAGTCCATTTACACGATAACTCCAAAGTGCAACAAAGAGATAAAAAAGACTTAAAGAGTGGGAAGAGAGAAAGATAGTGAGAAAGATTGTCATGGCAACAAAGTCGTTAGTCTCCGTCTTTGCCATAATTTTCATCTTCTTTTTGGTTATCTTTGGTAAACACAAACTTCTAATTCTATTGGAAGTTCATCGTATGTGATTCATATTTTCTCACTTCTCTCTTTTGTATATGTATGATGTGAGCAGAAGTGCCGGAGATAGAAGCGCAGGATAGCAAGTGTCTAAAAGAATACGGCGGCGATGTGGGTTTCAGCTACTGTGCGCCTAGGATCCAGCCGACGTTCTGTTACCAGAACTGCCGCAAGAACAAGGGAGCAAAAGGTGGAAAATGCCGTTGGGGAGATGCTGGTGATGTTAAATGTTTATGCGACTACTGCAGCAACAAAGTTTATGAGGAGGAGAGTCTAAGTGATGTTTGAATCGTTGCATGACATGTGACATATGGTTTGTGTAATGATAATAAAATGGTGAGAGATGTTAATGTAAAAATAAGTGAAATAAAAAGCAAGATGTATCCAAGGCGTTATGGATCGTAACTTTGCATAAGTTAAAAAATAAATAAAAAAAATCTACTTGTTAAAAATCTTTATTTTGCATTCCGCCACGTGTTCTTTGTTTATTTCATCTGACAGCCGTACGATTAATTAAAAGATCTAATCTAACGGTCAGAATGAAACTCAAATTATGACAACAGATTAATAGATTTTCTGTCGGAGAGAGATAGAGAAAAGCAAATGGGGATCTCCGGTTCAAAGCGAGTCAAGGCGGCGCTGACGAACTCGGCCGAGTTCGACTCGGCTTGTGTCTCGGCGTACGAGGAGTCTCTGTCTCTTGCACAACATGCTTTCGCCGGAGTTCTTCCTTACCAACTGGTGTCAGCCGCCGCCCACATCCACCGGAATCTTTCTGCCGTCCGGTTTCCTCTAATCATAAGGTGGGTTCCTTCTCCTCCGAGTCAATCTCAAGTCGACTCAGCTCTCCGAGTCACAAAGTCACGAGTCACGGCGGAGGAGGAGGGGGACGAGGAGGAGGTAATCGGAGCCGAGGAGTTCAAGGAATGGGCCATCGAGGTTTTTGCGGAATCCGTTGTGGGAAACGCGAGGAAAGCGATGGCGAGTCGGATTCCGTTAGGGATCGCCGGAATAGCTGGGATCGGAGCGTTGACTCGGTCGGGTCAAAACCTTATCGGAACGGCGATTGGTGTGTATGCAATTGGAGTTGCTACTTCGGTTTTTCTCAGCCTCTCTAATTAATTTTTTTTTTTGCTTTGTTTATCTTTCTTGGTTTGCTTCAAGAAAATAGTTAATAAAATTTTGTAAATACAATAATTTTTGAACCTTAAAATCTTGAATTATTAGTAAAGTTTTTAATAGTTTAAAAATCTTGGATTTGCTTAGAAGTTAGAGCAATCAAAAACATATAAAGACTAAAGACCAAGTCTTGGATTTTAAACAAACTTTTGCTTAACAATCTCTTAGTTTTTTCGATTTACCAACTCACTAATTTTCGATATCATCATTTTGTAGCAATATATAAATTTACCACGTCTTAATTTTTTGCCCTATGTTCCATAGGCACACCTGCTAAAATAAGTTGAGAGTAAAACATATAAGTGTTAAATCCTAAGTTAGTTTCAAGGTGCTAGTGTTGGACTATGATGATGAAAGTAACTTCTTTTTAGTGTACTTAATTATAAGAAATCTCCAACAACCCCCACGAATTAAATCATGTTAACCATTGCATGTAGTGACCAATTAAAGTATCTACTCTTCAATATTCCGTTTCAACCAAAATAAGCTATTAACTTAGAGCATCATTATTCCTTGAATGGGAGAGGGTCTTTTAAAAAAAAAAAAACTAATATTTTATTTGGTTGGGTTTCTTAAATCTAAGAAACCCATGCCAAAAGTTTCTTAAATATCTTAAGAAACTTTTGGTATGGGTTTCTTAGATTTAAGAAACCCAACCAAATAAAATATTAGTTTTTTTTTTAAAGAGACCCTCTCCCATTCAAAGGATAATGATGCTCTTAGTATTCACGGGTCTTCAACAATAAAATTCAAATTAAGAAAATAAAGACTACAACCATGTATAAAAGCTAAGTTCTTGGTATACATGCTACACAACATTAATTACCAAAGAAACAAAACGAAAAAAATATGTTTAAACTTCGTCCCTTTCTCCTCTTGATTATCGCAATATCAACAATACATTCATCTCTGGTTAGTTCCCTTTATCTTAGTTGCTCTGGTAATCTATTAGCGACCGATGTAGATCGAGTTCATTTCGCGATGAACTTGGAGTTCATAGAAGCCGAGTTCTTCTTGAAAGCGTCTACCGGAAAAGGACTAGATGAGTTTAATGCAACACTTGCTAAAGGCGGACCACCGCCAGTTGGGGCCAAGAAAGCTAATCTTGATCCTATAACTAATCGAATCATCGAGGAGTTTGGTTATCAAGAAATTGGTCATCTTAGGTACATTAGCAATCTTTTTATTCAATTTCAATAGTCAAATGTTAATTATACATGATTGACAATATATATTAGTTAAAATGCGAAGTATATTAAGAGATGAAATTTGTATTCAAGGGCGATTGCAGACATGACCGGAGGGATTCCGCGTCCGCGGTTGAATCTGACTAGCGAAAATTTTGCGATGTTTATGGATAGAGCGGTTGGTCACAGATCAAACCCGCCCTTTGATCCTTACGCTAATACACTCAACTATCTTTTAGCTTCATACTATATTCCTTATGTTGGCCTCAATGGTTATGTTGGAACCATTCCTCACCTTGTCTTCTTCAATATCAAACGGGTAACCAATAATAGCTATTTATATGATTTAGCAAAGAAATAATATATCTAAGGTTTATATATGCACATATTCTCAATATTGAAAAATCTAATACTATATATTCAAACATATGTAAGTATGTACTCTAATACTATATATTCAAGTTATTATGCATTTAAATGACTATTATTTTGCAACTAATGAGGATTAGTATATAAACAGCTTGTGGCGGGTCTATTGGGAGTGGAATCGGGTCAAGACGCAGTGGTAAGAACACTCCTATACGAGAGACAGAACGAGACGGTGGAGGAATACGGCGGAGCCACAGTGGCTGAGCTGACTAACGAGATATCAAACCTCCGCAACGATCTTGGTATGTGTGGAATCAAGGACGAAGGCTTGTGCGTACCACCGTGGCTAGGAGCCGAGAGTAGTACCACTAGCAACATCCTCTCTGCCGATCCATACTCTCTCTCGTATGACCGGACGCCGCAAGAGATCCTCAGGGTTGTGTACGGCACCGGAGACGAGCACCGGCCTGGTGGCTTTTGGCCGTGTGGTGCCAACGGGAGGATAGCAAGGATGTTTCTTGAGGAGGGGTATGGTGCATGTGGTGATGTCGATTAAGTTATTTTATTAATGGACTATAAAATCAGGGTTAACGCTATACCTTCAAATCTAAGATGTTAAACGCGTTTAACTTTCTATAATAAAATATAATATTTTTGTAACTTTTGAAACACAAATCTAAAAATCGAATCTCTTTTAATTAAAAGAAAGAAGCGTTTATAGATGCAAGTATATAAACGCTTCCCCAAATAAACGTTTTGTTCTTTCATATATGTAGGTGTCTTTTTGTTTTAATGTACCAAGTCGTCTAAGTAGCAAGTATAATGCTCATAATAAAAGGCATACTACTTATAGATGCCATTTTATGACTAATGATTTCGTGATCGTAGTGAATCGGGTTTTGCATACTAGAATATTTCTAGATATCTAGTAACTATAACGTTATACTATTATCATTTCTACTCGTTTGATAATATTCATCCATTTGATAAAATAAAAGGCAATATCTTGATAATATCGTCTTGAACAATAAAAAGTTGCAAGGGATAATGATAATATCATATCATCTTGAAGGATAAAAAGTTGCAAGAGGTATGATAATATTTGAGACATTGCAATGTATCTACTCGACACTGACCACTCATTGCTATATATCTTCATGGTGGTTTATTTGTGAGCTTTTTGGTTTTAAAGAACTTCTTTTAGCTAATGACCTTCTTAGCTCTAAATCCTTGTTTATATGTAAATCTCTTGATCCGCGTTGCTAGTTATCTGCAAAGAGCATTGGCTTACTAATACTCATCATCCGTTAAATATTTGAATACCTAATGGTGAGTATACTGAGAAGGTTGATGATCTTTTTACAGTGAAATGAAATACCAAATGAGATACCATCATGTAAATGGTTGGTGTATATTGCAGATTAATACTTAAAAAACGAGTTTTTACTCTTCGTCTGACTCGAGCCCCGGTATGTACTCTAAGCTCACATCAAATACCACTGGACTGTTTGGTGCAACTCTTGGCCTCCCTGGTGCTGAAGTTAGACCTTTTGGAAATGCCAACTAATTATGGTGTAACATTTTCAAAAAGTTAGAAGTTATGTTACATTAATTAATCAAATGATTAGTATATATAATCTTGATGAACACTTACAGGCCCTGGAATGTAGAGTCTACGTTTGCCACCAGCTTTCATGCTCAAGATCCCTTCATCAAGTCCTTTAATCACCTGGCCAGACCCGACACGAAACAAGTATGGTAGACCTTTCTCTAGAGAACTGCAATCGAGTGAAATGTGACCATTTGATAGTAGATAGATCAAAATGTTAAGTATTGTGAAAGATCACCTGTCGAAAATTTGACCTGATGGAACCATAGCTACATAATTAGCAGCAACCTATACAACATTTGAAACATTTTTTACATCTAACTTAAGCCGAAAAATTACGATTCTCCTCAAGTATAAAACTATTTTGATTCAATCCTTACTTGATAACCAACAGGTGGAGTAGGGCCTGTACCGACTTTGATATCTTTATACTGAAGCCCTGATTCAGTGGTTACCATTGGAACCTTGGTATATAAAAAGGTGGAATCAAATCCTCAGTGTCATGAAGGTCATATAGAAAAGCCAATAAGGTGTTTTTTTGTGTGATCTCACCATACATTTTCAAGCTCTTTTTCGCACTCGGCTTCACAGAGTCTCGGTTTATCTTCTGGTGGCAAACCGGCTGCATAAGCCGCATGTGAGTTCATTGACAATCCTGAAACGCCAAGTACCAATAGCATTGCATCTCTACGGCTTGTAAGATTACTCGATTCACAGGTTTTTAATCTTGTTCCTGAAGCTATGACTCTTGTAGCTATATATCTAGGATTCTTGATGTTTACACCATTTCTAGAGGCTGAAACTAAATGCATAAAGAGATTGTCAGAGACTCATATTCCCCTGAAGAACCCAACAGAAGTAAAAGAAATAGACAAAGTCTAAAAAATTGTCAACTACGCAAGACATGGACGAAACATGTTCAGTCTAAATCGTTTAAGTGGTTCTAAAAAAGATTAGATCTTTCGTTTCTCAGAAGTGTTAAAGAATCTATAGAAACCCAGAAATTCAAAGAGGATCAAGAAAACGGATTCAGTAGCTTAAGCTCTTACCTAGTGGAAGAAGGAGAGATGGAGAAGAAGAAGAAGAAGCTGCCATTTTCTTCCTTAGCTTTGAGAAAATTGACGATTTAGAGAATTTGGCAGAAGCTAACAGAGAGAGCTTAGTGGATAACGAAATCTCTCTGTTTTGTTTTTGTGTGTTCGGTTCTTGCTGATCTGGCACGCAATTTTTTTTTCGCTTTATTTTCTTGAAGAGACATAGAAAATAAGAACGGCAAAAAGTGGATCATACGAAAGTTTAAACGGCAAGTAGTTCTATTTCCTGTAATACATATTGAGTGGGCTCCACTTCACCCCTCACAATCGCTGTCGTTTTATTTATCAAACGTTTCTTTTAAAATTCACTAAAAAGTAACGACATGATGATGCATATATTGAAACATAGTACATACACGAATCATATATTCCACATCGTTTTTTTTAAAACAAATATTCCACATCATGATACTTTTTTCATTCAATTTGTCAAACTAACACAAAAAAATAATAAAAGTTTTTTTTATTAGAAACGTATCAAAGTAAAAATATGACTAAGACAATGTTTCAATTAATTATGTTGACATAACCAACATAATATATAAACTAAGTAACGATGATAAATCAAATCGTGAACATATCACACGACACAACGAATCCTTAGTTAACAATAACAGTGACATTGTGCTCCATGAGAAAGAGGTTTGCAATAACCACCTTTGCCATTATCACAACCATTAAGACACCAAGTGTTGCATCTGTCTCCATCTTGTGATGGCTTGCATACTCCAAATTTCGGATGTGAGTTGCAGCACAACGAACCACTTTCAGTAGAAATCGATCCTTCAACATCTATATAGTAAAATAATAAAGATTTTAAAAGCTACATATCAAGAGAATTATAGAAAAATAATAAATAGTACACACAAGCATATCCATTAATATGCTAATATACATTCATGGGTTTTGCTCAAAACTTGAATTGATCTAATAAAAAGAATCAAAACTTTCTAGACAAAAACTAACCAATGGAGAAAAGAAGAACAAGGAGCAAAGCAAAAGAGATGAATTTCATGGTTGTGGCCATCTTGATTTTCTTATTTTTTTGTTTGTAAGAGATTAATCAAGATTGGTTTTTCTCAATATGTTCATTGGAATGCTATGTTATCTATTTATATGTGATTTGGCCTTTGTAGAAGTATGAACTCAAGCTGAGTTAGGGATTCGAATAAAAAAATTAAATGTTAATCCAAGATTTAGTGTATCGTAGTTTCTATTTAGTTATTCATCTTTTCCATTTCAAAACCTAGAAATATCTTTGTGTTTCTATACGTTGATACATTTTTGATTTGGAGTGTCTTCCGTAAAGGGAAACCGAATCTCGAAATTCCAATTTGCGACTTTTATTACTTTTTTTTATTGGTCAAACTTGCGACTTTTATTACATGAGTCAAAAAATAATTACGAACAATATTGTAAACTTCGTATCAATATTTTGCAAATCGAGATGCATTAATTAGAATATTCCGTTCCTTTCCATTATTACCAGAACAATTAACTAGTGTTATATGGTAAAATATCTCTTATGCAATATTCTATTCTTGTATTTCTTTTTTAATAATTCAGGATAATCCCACTTCAAAAATCATATACGCGTAGATTCGCTTTCTATGTTTGCAAATGGGTCAAAAAGTCTGAATATCCAGAATGTTGTAATTTCACATAGCAGTGGATCGAACTTTTACCACTTGACCACAACGTCTTAGACTTATTCTTGTATTTAGATGGATAGTTAGAATCCAGGCTTGCCACAATAGTCTAATAAATAACAGTCCTTTTAGTATTGGTTTCAGGCTGTCTTCCACTACACTCTACACCATTTATAGGCCTGATCGTCGCACCAAAGCTCCAATTTATAATTCTGGTGAACCATAAAGCAATCTTGAAGGCAAGAACCGCATCTTGAGCTTTTTTTTTTTTTGTTGGAATGTAAAATTATATTCAATAAAAAACTTTTACAATTGTTTGGAAATGTTTTTTAAAAAAATCAAAAATAGAACTGTAACAAAAGATTGCACTCATTAGAGCGTTGCCTTATCGAGTACCAAACCAACGAGCGAGGCTCCCGGAATACTTATGAGCTACTTTCTTTAGTGAAGTCATTAAGTTTTCCTTGTTCTTTGAGTAGCTACTCGCGATAGTCCTCAGCTCAAAACTACATAGTTGTATTATCCACCAATAGTTTGATTAATCTTTACAAGAATGATAAACTATGTAAACTATATCTTATATGTGACAATTGTATTAAAATGTCCTAAAAATCAAATAAAATTAACAAGAAAAATCTAGCATTTTTTTTTAAACCTTATATTTTATGCTAAAAAGTCTTAGCTAGGAGGGTCCTTTAATTCATTCGGCGAACAAAGACAAATATATAAGAAGTCATCAAAAGATGCCCTCTTTGATTTCGGGTTATGATGCGTTTACTCGTGAACCCTCTCATGTGTAAGTCCACGCTCATTTTACGTGTGCATGTGTGTGGTGGAGTGTGGACCATCTTTTCCTCAAAGTGTTTTGTTATTTTCTCGAATTCAACGTATTGCATCATGTATATATACATTGAAAATGCAAGTTGGGATAACTATTTTATTTTTATTGTCAATGTCTTCTTTCAATCCAACATTCACATTCACAATTATCAAACGTAAAATTTGAAATCTAGTCAACTCAAACATACGTTTATTATGGATAATTTGGCTGATATACTTCATTTTAGACAACGTCGACAAACACATTGGTACATTAATTAGGACACTACATAATGTTTTATTCGATTTTTGACACCATTTGTTACTACTGACTCACACGTAAAAGACCACAAACATACCATGAACCATGTCACTACAACCACATTTATCACTTTAATTTAGCAACTGAGGTTTGCTCCGGGAGTGATTCCAAGCGTCCTACAGAACTCCAAGTAACGATTAACCCTGCTCTGCACGGCCGCAGGACGGTTACCGTTGCATTCGCCGCCGTTGATCCTCCTAGTGGTGGCTCCAAATCCTTGGTCCAACACTGGACGGACATTTAGGTTCCAAAACCACATGGCACACTTAAAGGCAATTTCAGGACTACGAGCCACCATATCTGGATCAGTTAAGAGAGGGAGACCGAGGAACTTTCCGGCTGCACCATAGTTGTAGTTCCATGTGATTTGGATCGGACCGCGACCATAGTAGTCCTTGCCCGGTTGACATGGATACTCTCTGCTCGCTGCGCAATACCTTCCTCTCGCTATTTCTTCTTTGTAACAAAAACCTTTACATAAAGCAAAGAGATGAATATTTTATTCCAAAAACTTGAGTTGGAATGGTCCTAAACAATGAATCTGCAGATCAATTGGTGACAACTTGTAATGTGGAAATATTGTTAAAGGGTGAAGTCATGGGTTCGAATAACGCCAAACGCGAATGCTTGGGTTAAAAAGGAACGTCATGCCACCAACAACCTACCTGACTGACTGGTCTGTCAGAGGTGAGGGGTTGGGATCGATGCTCTGGATGACCAGCCAGCGGATCCCGCGGGACGGATTGTTACAAATAGGTTGCTGGTAGCGATAGTTTTTTAAAAAGTTATGTTTTTGTATAATAAATAACTAATGCATGCAATCATGTAATCAAACTAGAATGTGTTTATGGCGAACACTTACTTCCAGATTCGTGAGAGAATTGAGCCAATATAGCAGCAATCTCACGCTTAGCCACGGTTCCTCTATAGGCCGGGAACGATTGAGCCGCCGCGATGAAAGCTTGGCGAGTGTAGAACCCTTTGGCAGGGCAGCCGTTTCCGACTTTGCTCATGATACTATCAAATAACGCTGGCGTGATAACGTTTTCGATTGTATCACGTGGATCAGCGTTTAGACCGCCCGTGCCTCCGCTAGGAGTGGGTGGGATAGGTGTGGTTCCGGAGCTGCAAGGACCGCTTCGGCATCCGGTGCCACAATAAGCAGATGTAGTGCCACAATATCCATATCTACTGCAGCATAGGTTGGCTGCACATCCGGTTGTACCGCAGTTTTGAGAAAACGCCGTTTTAGTCATGATGGTTAAGGTGAAGAGAAAAAGGATGAGAGTGTTTTCAATAATTGCTCTTTGGGTAGCCATTTTTTTGGTTTTGAAAGAGTTTTGTGTGGAGAAATGAAGGTGGTATGTGGATGTATTTATAGTGCAAATTGCTCTATAGTCTATACAAATGATAGATTTTTTTACTTTGTCACAAATAGTTTACAATTATTGTTTGGCATTTTCTAAGTCAAAGTCAATGACACTTTGCAACTAGCAAAAAAAAAAGTCAATGTCCAATTAGTTTTCTTTGTTCATATGAGGAATTCCATGTCGGCCATAACGTTTAGCTGAGCTAGATAAACGAATTATCAAGTTAAAAATATTCAAGTGAATTAGGTGAAATCAAACTCAAGATAACTTGATAGAAGCAAGTAAGTTTAGAGTTCAATCGTTTTGAGTTTTTAGTAATAGTTGAACACTAAGAAAGAATAAAAGTATTTAAGGAAAACACACTCTCATTATTTCCAACAATATTAGTAATAGTAATACTTGAGAAAAACAACTCAAATATTTGCCCAAAAACGCTATGATTAGCGAATTATAATGCTTGTAGGAGGTTCTATTAAAGCAAACAAATGATTTTGTTTTATTTTTATTTGAAAACTAAAGCAAATATAGCAAACAAATGATTTTGTTTTATTTTTATTTGAAAACTAAAACAAATATTGAATGGAACTATAAGAAAATGCTAAGAAAAATTGCTATAGAAAAGCTAAAATTTTTTACTTGTCCTTGTAAGTTTAATAACTATATCTTAATAATAAACCAACTCACTTTTAGCTTCTTTTTTTTTGTTGGGATCAAAAATCATATCAATTGCGATTTAGCCAAAAAGAAGGCCTAACCTTAACCAAACCGAACGTATTTGACCGATTTCCGATTTGGTAGTATATTAAACCAACTTATCAAATATAAACCAGAAAGAGTCTTTCACCTTTGAACTAGGGCTTTCGTTAGAAGCACAGCCGCGTGAGCAATGGTGGTTGGTGGCGCCGATTCTCTTGTTTCAACATTTTCCGATAGCTTTTCTGAAGTTTCGACGGGAAGATTTGCCTTTCCGGGGACTTTTTCAAGCTAAGATGACATCTGAAATGGATCTCGACTTTCAAGCTTTAACCCTAGAGGAGCGTGAAGAACCTTTCTATCTCCCTGATCGGCCGGAGTATTATGCAAGCGAAAGAAATGCTATGAGCATCATTGGACGTCTGCTGAATCCGGAGTGTCAAAAAGTATCCAATCTAATCCTAGATATGCCTAGGAAATGGCAACTATACGATCGGGTAAGGGGTATAGCGCTAACAAGGGATAGAGTTCAATTTATTTTCAACTACGAGCAGGATTTAGAAGGAGTGTTGAAGAAAGGTATTCATACCTACAATCAATGGCCTGTAATCTTTGATCGTTGGGTAGAGTATCCCCCATCTGATTACCTGAAATTCTCTCCTGTGTGGGTTCGATTGAGAAATATCCCGGTTAATCATCTTACTGAGGCTTCAATCACCACACTAGGGGAGTTTGCGGGGAAGGTAAAGCAAGTTGCTTTCGATCCGGAGAAACCTCAAAGAAATGCATATGT
>OVAN01001110.1:1566-44955 GCA_900406275.1 Anastatica hierochuntica | reverse complement strand
GTCTTAGCCCGTATTTGATTCAATAGTTCTTAGCACACTTTGGTCCTTTGGAATTTCGATACCCAAACCACTACAACGCACTAACTGTACGCTTACAGTGATTTCTTGGGTGTAAACCTGAGCCATCACCAGCCTATTGACTTTGTGCTTTCTTAGCCGTGGAGATTATTGGCAGAAGGCTTTTCACTGGAGCTTTCCCCTTGTCTTTGTTGTACATTCACAACTCTCTGTGATATGTCTGACAGAATTACATAACTTACAGGTAACAGGCGATGCTGAACATTTAGAGATTGTGTGACCAACCCTTTTGCAGAAACTAGACACCTATGACAACCAAGGGGCTGAGACCTTTACTCGAGCAATCTCCTCTGATTCGAACTGTGCGTTGACCCATTCCGGAAATGGCTTTCTTGGATCAATGACCGCGTAAATCTTAGCAACTTCGATATTTGTCATATTCTCTGTTGCAGGATGAAGACAAATTGGATGACCCACCATAGCAGCTATCTCCTGAAGCGCATCAGGGTGAAAAAATTAGAGTGGAACACCGGTGAAGTCTAGCCAAACCGGGACGCGAGTGAGTTCTGGTTTCTCCAGTTTTAGGCTCGGGTTCCACTTCGCCACAAACATCGTTTGCCCATCGATTTGCCACAGACTTTGGCTGAGAATTCTGCGACAGGCAATAGGACAAGGAACACGAAACAAAAACGCATTGCCTTCCATTTTTGATACAGAGATATCTCTTTTCTGTCTGCTCCATATCCTATTTACTATTGCATGAACGACACCGCGAGCAGGAGCTTCCTCGTAGAATTGGCCCAACACGAAACACGAAACACTCCCAAGCTTTTTTGTTCTTCTCAACAACCGAATTCGGGATTTTCACGCAAGCCTCTCCAGAATCAAGAAGGAATGGCTTTCCTTTCGGCTCTAACTTCTTAGAGAACCCGCCTACTAAGTCCTTCCAAAGGCGAATAGGTGCCTGCGCAGATGAGCCATCCTTCAATGGGACGAATGAGTCATCTTTCATCGGGGCAACATTCTGTTCAATTGCTTCATTTCCCTCAGTCGAATCTTCAACTGTTGTCTTAGTGGCAACAATCTGAAGGCTCTTGGAGCTCTCCTTTCAGGTACAATGTTCTGATTGTGGGTTAGATCTGTAGTTGTAGCGATAGAATTTCCTTCTTCCAGATCTAGCTGGTCAGTCGGGGAATCGTCAAGGGCCTTCTTTTGAAAGGCCTCAGTGGAAGACTTTGTCTTAGTTGGTTCACAAAGGGGTCCTCGTTCCCAGGTAAGTGTAGATCTGCGGCCAATTTCTCCTGAATTGAAACTGAAGTCGTCGATTTAGAACAAGAAATAGTGGCTGAAGCGGTGGAGCCAGTGGGGCTTCCACTTGTTGACCGGTTTTTAGGCTTTCTTTTTTTTTGGCATGGTGGTGGTAGGGTGTCGACGCCGAGATCGGCGCCGGTTAATCAGAGAAATCAAGGAGCGTGTCGTTTGGGGAGAGAGAGGAAAAGTGAACAGTATTTTTTTAAAAATCGTGTGTGTGTTGGGCTAGCTTTCAATTTCTAGGTGGAACAAATTAGGATTAAAGGTGATATTTAGTCATGACCTTACCGTAACCGTATTTCGGATCGTAACCGTTTCGTTTTAAAACCGTAATCGTTTAAAACGATTATAACCATAACCGTTAACCGTAAAAATATATTAGTTATGGTTAAAACAAATTTATAACCATAACCATTAGTTAACCGTAACCGTATTTAAACCATCGGTTAACCATGAGATTCAACCGTAAAATTATAACTGTAACCGCTTTTTAAAAATAATTATATATATACTAGGGATTAACATCTTACTGGACTTGAATACCCGAACCGGAACCGACTTGCAAAACGCAACAGAACTCGAACTCGAACCGACCGAAATACTCGGATGGGTTCAAATTGTGGGTAGTTCAGGTATCAAAGATATCCATAACCGAATCGACATTCGAAAAATATTTGATATTCGAATGGGTATCCAATATTTAAAGACCCAATACCCAGATATGTATGTGATTAAATTCGTTTTTAAAGATTATTTTTAGTGTTTTAAAATATTTTTGGGTATACCCGAAAATCTGAAATATATATACATATAAGAAAATCTTCGTGTATTGTTTAAAACTTTGGTGGATAATTTTGTTCATATATTTTAGTACTTCAAATAATTATATAGTTGTTTGGATAATTTTATACTTGTTCGGATATATTTAGTACTAGTTAGTCGGACATTAAATTTCAAAAATACTTTTAGATTTGATAATATGATAATATAAGTATAATTTATCCACGTAAAAGTTTATCATAGAAATAAATGTTTATATGATATCTTAAAATTATCAACATTCAATATTTTTAGTCAATACAATATGTTATATGGATTTTAATATTAGACCCTACTAAAATATATAACCTAAATATTCGACCTCGCTAAAACATATAATCCTAAATATTAAAATCATTCTATTTGGCATGTATTGCATAAGATTGAATTAGTTTCTGAATTTTGACATTCGACCCCGCTAAAAAAGTAATTTTAAATTATAATTTTTCTATTTATGACTGCAAATTTTAATCATAATTTATTAAATTTATTTATGTATAGTTATTGAATGAAATAAGATATGACATTTTAATAATTCATATTATTTGAATTAACGAAAATCAAAAATATTTTAAAATTTATTTAAATATAAATAACATTTATGTAAAAAGTATGATTCATTTTATTGAGTAATGTTAATAGATATATTATAATTTGTTTTATTTCGCCATGAATTTATTTTATATCATATCTAAAAATAATAAATCAAATATTTAAAATAGTTCATTAATTAAGGATAACTATGGAATTTTCAAATAAAAAATAAATTGATTAAATATTATTTATTAATTTCGTTTTTTAAGTATTAATTGCGTTTTTATTTTGTAAAATAAATTAATTTATTAAAAAATTTGTTTTTATCAAAATATAAAAAATTATTATTAATTAAATTATTCACTAAGGGCAACATAGTAATCTACCAGTTCAACTTTTAATCTGGTGCAAACTGACTTCATATTTAATATATAAGATATACAAATATTTTACGTAATAACTCCAACCTTTTTTTAGTATAGAAAAGTAAAAAAAAATGCTTTCCTAACATTTAACATTTAATTTTCAAAACAAAATTTTTATTATAATAAGAATTATTATTAAATTAGCTAATTTTATTTATCTTATCAAAATACTTTTGAAGATATGATAATAATTAGAATTATCAACTGTATTTTAATTATCGGATAACCGTACCTAACCGTAACCGTATTTAACCGTAAACGTTTTAATCGTATATTAAATGGATAAGATTAAAGTTAAACAATTTTTCTAACTGTAATCGGTGGTTAATCAATTTTAACGATAGTAACCATAATGGTGGTCATACCTAGTGATATTGTTAATTGTTTTTATATGTGATAATAATATATAAGCATGAATCATGTTTGTTTGACAAAAGAAAAGAAGCACGTATCATGTTTTTTTTGTGATAAAGCATGTATCATGTTATGATACGAGAATGGAATTCAGCATGATGATTTTTCAGTATTCGTTCCTTTAATTATATTTTGCATTTTCTTTAGTTAAAGTTATGTTTTGCATTTTTTGCATAGTGATATTAGACTAAGCGCAGCTGTCGAAATTCCTTTTACAGAAAATAATATGTTTGGAAGCAAAAAAAAATCAAATCACGTAAAATATTACGAACGGTTACTGCTATTAAGTGTTCTAAAAAGCGGTCTAGGCGGTGCCTAGGCTCTAGGCGTTCTTATACCGTGGCGATTACTTCCTAGGCGCTGCAATTAAGCGTCAATATTATTAAGCGGGTTTAAGCGGATCTAGACGGATCTGGGCGGACAAACGAAAATACAAGTTAATTAACATTAATTTGTTATATATAACCTAATTATAAGTTTTAGGTTCATAAAACATATGATTAGAAATATTCATATGTATAAAACTCATCTTTTAGCTAATTTTTAGTCATTATGTAATGTTTTTGAGTTTTTAAATTGATGTTTATGTTTTAAGATATATTATGAACTATATTTTATATCATGTGATATGCACAAATTAAAATATACATATTTATTTTGTAAACGTCTAAACCGCCTAAGAATCGGCTAGGCCCCGATTAATCCTTCCAGGCGCTAGGCGTTAGGTCACCGCCCACTTAGCGCCTAACACTTTTTTGAACATTGCTGATATATGAAAATTTTCAGTTTTCAAGAAAATCCATAGTATTAGGGTTTGATGTGTGAGTATGGACTTGGATTCAGATAAAGGTCCATCGATACACACACAATAAAGCCCATCCGCTGAGCATCAGAAGAAGACAAACTCCACAAAATACAAAAGCAGAGACGTTACACAGAAGAAGCAGAGTGAGCTCCTCAACAACCAATTTGATCCTCTAAAGCAAATAGCTAGCTGTGAAGACTAGATGATAAGATCAAAGACCATCTAGGTTGTTCCTCTCCTTTCTATATACGTTGCTCTCTTCTCTTTGTAAAAGAAAATCTGAAATAATAAGAAACAGAGCAAAAACAGAGGTTTTATTAAAGTTCTTCATGATATCAGAACTTCCAAAACCTTAACAGGTCCATCAATGGCGGAAACTCATGATTCTTACCCCTTCACATCGAATATCCATGTCGCCAGCTCCGTAACGATCAAGCTAAACGAAACCAACTATCTTTTGTGGAAAACCCAAGTTGAGTCATTGCTACGCTCCCAGAAACTCCTTGGCTTCGTCAATGGCCAGATTTCGCCGCCTCCTTCAACCCTAATCACGGCAAATACTCAGCCACCGTCGCAGGTCCCAAACCCAGACTACGAAAGTTGGATTTGTACCGATGAGTTGATAAATTTGTGGATTTTTGGCACTTTGACAGAGGAAGTATTGGGTTATGTCCACTGTCTCTCCACATCTCACGAAGTCTGGGTTACCTTGGCAGACAATTTCAACAGAAGCTCAATCTCTCGAGAGTTTGAGTTGAAGCGCCGTCTACAGCTAATGAACATTCAAGGAAAGGACTTTTCAACATATTGCAGAGAGTTTAGAGTAGTCTGTGACCAACTCAGCTCCATCGGTAAACCTCTTGACGAATCTTTTAAAATATTCAGCTTTATGAATGGACTTGGTCGAGAATATGACCCGATTAGCGCTGTTATACAAAGTTTCATGTCTCGTCTTCCTTCTCCTTCCTTCAATGAAGCTGTTTCAGATATCTCTGCCTTCGCTTCTCGCCTCCAATCTTATGAGACAATGCAGACAGAAGCCTCAACTCATATAGCGTTTCAGACACAGAGATAAAATACAAACCAGAGAGGAAGAGGGGGATATTCAAGACCTGGTTTTTCTCGTGGAAGAGGCGGGGACTCCAGTCCTAGCCGTGATAGAGGCTTTAACTAGCACCAATCCATCACCACAGGCTCAGGTGAACGTCATAAGTGCCAAATATGTGGGAGATTAGGCCATACAGCCTTGAAATGCTACAACCGTTTTGATCATAATTATCAGAATCAAGAGTTTGATCAGGCCTTTGCTTCTTTACGCGTGTCTGATGATTCGGGCAAAGAATGGTACCCCGATTCAGGAGCTTCGGCTCATGTTACATCTTCAACGAACAACCTGTAGAACACAACACCTTACAGCGGCAATGACACGGTAATGGTAGCTGATGGAACCTTTCTACCGATCACCCATATTGGTAATACCACTCTCTCATCCCAAACAGGTACGGTTCCTCTCTTTGATGTGCTCATATGTCAGGATATACAGAAATCTCTCCTATCGGTGTCAAAACTGTGTGATGACTACCCTTGTGGAGTCTTTTTTGATGCTAATAAAGTGTATGTGATTGACTTGCGAGCTCATAAAGTGGTAGCAAAGGGTCCACGGCATAATGGTCTTTACGTGTTGAGGAATCAAGAGCTTGTCACTCTCTACTCAAATCGCCAATACACTACAACAAAAGGTGTTTGGTACCATCGGTTAGGACACGCAAACTCCAAGATTCTTTAGCAACTATCATCAAGCAAGGAAATTTCGATGAATAAGAGCAGAACCACCTCCGTTTGTGAGCCTTGCCAAATGGGGAAGAGTTCTCGTTTATAGTTTTTTTATTCTGATTCTCGTGTATTGAGACCCCTTGATCGTATTCATTATGATCTTTGGGGACCCTCTCCAGTTGTATCGAACTAAGGTTTCAAATACTATGCAGTGTTCATTGATGATTATTCTCGTTACTCTTGGATATATCCTCTCAAAACAAAGTATGAATTCTGCTCGGTTTTCATCACTTTTCAAAAGAAAGTTGAGAATCAGTTTGATACAAAAATTAAAGAATTTCAAAGCAACGAAGGAGGAGAGTTCACCAGCCACCAGCTATGCAAACACCTCAACGAAAGTGGCATACATCATCGGATATCATGCCCGTACACGCCACAACAAAATGGCGTCTCCGAGAGAAAACATCGGCATCTTGTCAAAACTGGTTTATCTATGATGTTTCACAGTAACACTCCACTTCTCTATTGGGTTGAAGCATTCTACTCAACAAATTTTATAATCAATCTCTTACCATCATCGACTCTAAAGAACATTAGTCCTCATGAAGCCTTATTCAAGGAAAAGCCAACATATTCAGCCTTACGAGTGTTCGTTCTGGTTGTTACCCGTGTTTAAGACCATTGTCTACTCAAAATTTTGAACCGAGATCATTGTTGTACGTGTTTCTGGATATAGTCCTCACCACAAAGGGTACAGATGCCTTTTCTCACCAACTGGCAGGGTCTATGTTTCTCGACACGTCATATTTGATGAAGAAGTTCTGCCGTTCAAAACTATATATCAGTCTATGGTTCCTCGATATCATTCAGCTCTCCCTCAATCCTGGCAGAACTCATCTCCACTAACTCCATCACAACACCCCTCTTCTCCTGATTTTCGAGCTCTTCCTTCTCCAACAACCACAGAAGAAGCAACTCCAACAACTGCACCAGAACCTGCAGACACAACAAACTCAGAAACAGAGAGCGACATTAACGAATCCGAACAACAAAAGGAAGAACACATCGATGCAGCTCAATCTCCTATACAAGAGAATGCTCATCCTATGACTACAAGGTCTAAAGCTGGAATACACAAGCCAAACACGAGGTACATACTTCTTACCTCAAAAACCATAACAGAGGAGCCAAAAACAATCGATGCTGCAACGAAGCATCCAGGCTTGAATCAAGCAGTTTCAGATGAAATGGGAAGAATATATATGCTCAAGACATGGTCTCTGGTTCAACCTACGGAAGACATGAACATTTTGGGGTGTAAGTGAATTTTTAAAACCAAGCTTAAAGCCGATGGTACCATTGAGAAGTTAAAAGCTCGACTAATGGCTAAGGGTTTTGATCAAGAAGAAGGACTTGACTATTTAGAGATATTCAGTCCGGTTGTTCGTACATCAACGATTCGGTTGGTATTGGATATTGCAACGGCAAAGGATTGGACTATCAAACAACTAGACGTGTCAAATGCTTTTCTTCACGGAGAGTTACAAGAACCAGTCTACATGCTTCAACCTTCGGGCTTCATTGATCCCGACAAGCCATCACATGTATGTTGTCTCACTAAAGCGCTATATGGCCTTAAACAAGCACCTTGAGCTTGGTTTGATACTTTCAGCCACTTCCTCATTGAATATGGATTCAAATGCAGCTAAGCGGATCCATCCTTATTCACTTATCACCATAATGGTAAGAGTTTGGTTCTTCTTCTATATGTTGATGATGTACTTCTCACCAGAAGTGATCAAACCCTTCTTAATGATCTTCTCGCTGCTCTCAACACCAAGTTCTCGATGAAGGACCTCGGATCACCTCACTATTTCTTGGGTATAGAGATAAAACAACACCAAAATGGGTTATTCCTATATCAAATTGTTGATGCCAAAGAGATTATGTATCAAGCATCAATGGATAATTACAATCCAATGTCGACTCCTCTTCCACAACAAATCAAGAATACTAAGTCTGAGCTGTTTCCAGAACCTACATTCTTCAGGAGTCTCGTCGCAAAGCTTCAATATTCAACAATCATGAGGTCGGATATTCAATACGCTGTGAACTTCATATGTCAAAGAATGCACACCCCGACCATGAGTGACTTCACCCTTCTGAAACGGGTCCTACGATATGTCAAAGGAACATTACACTTCAGACTACATCTCAAGAAACATTCTGACTTGATTCTTTCAGCCTACAGCGATGCATACTGGACAGACTGCAAAGAGACTCGTCGTTCCACCACTGGTTTCTGCACGATGTTTGGTCCAAACATCATCTCGTGGTCGGCTAGAGACAACAAACAGTTGCCCGATCCTCAATCGATGCAGAGTATTGTGCACTCACCGAGGCTGCCCAAGAAATCACCTGGAACACATCTCAGTTGCGTGATCTTGGCATTCAACATTTTCAACCAACACTGCTCAGATGCGACAACCTCTCATCCGTCTACCTCTCAACAAATCCAGCTCTTCATAAAAGGTCAAAACACTTCGACACCGATTTTCATTACATTGGAGAACCAGTGGGTCTGGGGTTGATAGAAACAAAGCATATTCTGGCCACTGAACAACTAGCCGATATCTTCACTAAACCTCTTCCGAGAAGACCGTTTCTAGAACTCAGAAGCAAACTTGGTGTAATCGGACCTCTTACCCCAAGTTTGAGGGGGAATGTGAGTATGGACTTGGATTCAGATAAAGGCCCATCGACACAGACACAACAAAGCCCACCTATTGAGCATCAAAAGAAGATAAACTCCACAAAATACAAAAGCAGAGACGTTACACAGAAGAAGCAGAGTAAGCTCCTCAACAACCAATTTGATCCTCTAAAGTAAATAGCCAGTTGTGAAGACTAGAAGATAAGATCAAAGACCATCTAGATTGTTCCTCTCCTCTCTATATACGTTGCTCTCTTCTCTTTGTAAAAGACAATCTGAAATAATAAGAAACAGAGCAAAAACAGAGGTTTTATTAAAGTTCTTCATGATGTATATATAAATAGGGAAAATTGGTGAGATATTGGGTGGAGATCCAATAATTAAGTAAATAGTCATAGGGGGTTTTTTCAACTGTTCCCTTTTTTATGACGATTTTGCCCTTTTCAGTTCAAAGACATGTTGCAACCGATAGACGGTGTATTTAGCGCTTGACGATTTTGTCCTTTTCAGTTCATAGACATGTTGTAACAGATAGACGGTCTATTTCCCACTTAACATAGTTTGCTCTTCTTTCAAAAAATTTTAGATCGGTCCTTCTCAAAACTTTTGTTCTATGATGCTTTTACCATTAACAAATAAAATCTTGAACCCCAATCACATTTTCCCCCTTGTTTTTTGGTTATTTGTGAAATTAATAGGCACGCGAAAAGACAATCTATTTATATAGACAATCAATGCTGTACTGTTTATACTATCTTAAATAATAAGTCTAATTAGTGTTTTCATCGAACCATTTTTTTACTATTATAGTTGATCATATGGTTTATAAATTGTGAGAGTGGTTTAAGTTTCACATTCATTCTCTTATATAGTAGGAACTTTCAATTTTTAAGTAATATGTTTCCGTTTATATGGAAGCTATATTTTTATTAAAAAAATAGACATACTACGTAAGTAGACTGTCTATTTAAATAGCATACAGCTCTTTATACGTTCTACCAATTTCCGTATACTTGAAAAATACATATCCGTTTCGAAAAATTCAAGATACATTAGGTAGGGAAAAAATCTACTTTTTCCGTATATTTACAATTTCGTTTCAATATACGTATGAACCTGTAGAGCCGTTTAAAGTTTTGTGGGGTGTAATGACAAAAAAAAATTACTCAAAAAAAAACAATGGTTAATTTTTTAATTATTGAAGGTTGACCGGTTAGTCAACAAATTTACCCATATAATTATTGAACATCTGCAAAAGTGTGGATAGTAGACTCATATCCTCGATGGGTCTTTTTATCAAATCTTCCATTGAACTAAATAAAATCATTTCTTAGTTTCACTGTTTTTAACGATCATAATTTAGTTTCAACATTATACGATCTGATAAACACACAATACATAAAGTTTTTTTTTCTTGTTAAAGGGTATCACAATACATAAAGTTGACTTATATAAATATCTGTCCTTGAGAAAATTACTCAATAAACTTTTTATTCATGGATAGTGTTGAAATTCATTTATTTATTTGAGAAGAACATTTTGACAAAAAAAAATTGAGAAGAAGATAAGAGCACCATTATTGGTGAGTCTCTCACCAAGAGTCTCTCAACATTATTATACTATTATTTTTATTTAATTAAGTTTTGTAATTTAAATTTAATAAAAAATTGCTTTCTAAACCAATAGAAAGAGTACACCTATAAAGGGAGTCTCTCCATGAAAGACTAGAGTTTCTCAAATGAGAGACTAGAGACTCTAGTCTCTTATGGAGAAACTCAATCTTTTTTATTTTTTATTATTATTTTGTTAAAAAACCCAAAAAAAAACCCCTCAATGAGGGTGCTCTAACAATTAGAGACCAGAGGTGGAGTGGATACATTAATATTGCAAAATGCAGACCTTTTCCTCTTTTGATGTTTTGAAAATGTCAACAGTCGAGAAGTCTTTAAGATTTGCCTTTTCAATTAGAATGATTTAGGAATACAATAATCAAATTCGAAAGTCGAAAGCACGTAGTTCACGTAATTATCTGATTCGTTACAGAAATATAAAATTATATCTGTTCAATTCTATTTGAAAGTGTCAAGTTGTGTAGCAAATATATTTTTGAATGGTAATCACATGTCAGCACACAAAACATTTATATATAAGAAACATCAGCAAAAAATAAAAAAAAACAATCTCATCACCAAAACAAATAAAAAAACCATTGACAACAGCACAATCCCGTTTTGAGATAATTTCAAAAATTACATAAAATAAAAACACTAATAAAACTTCCCCACCTCAAACCAATTTTGTTTTTCTCTTCATTGGAATAATCATGCTTGGGTTTTGAACCTGTAGAGCACCTTCTTCTTCTTAAAGGTCGGGTTATCAATCGTGATCACGACTTTTCCCGGTTCACTCGCCTTGAAAGAATCGGTTATCACTGGTTCATCAGTTAAACCGATCTTCCGGTTTTTGGAGACGATCACGGTGTAGCTTGACTCGTTGGTTGGCTCAAATTGAGCTCCATAGCTCACGTCAGCACCCAAAACCCTAAGCTCCCACGAAACCGTGCAACCCTAGTAGTTATCCACATAATTATTCATAAAATAAGACCTTGGTTTTTTGTTCAATTATAGTTATTGCGTTTGTGTTTAGGTTTATATACTAATAAACACAAAAATAACATTTCAAAACACCAAACATTTAATTTGTTGGTAAAATATGTTTAACGTACGTTTAAAGACATTTTAGCCTTAATTTGGCAACTCGTGGATTCATTTCATAAAATATATATACTAACCAAAAGCAACCAAAGCCTAAAATGTGAAAACAAATAAATGTAAAACGTAAGCAAATGAGATTCTCTATACCTCGGAAGCAGGCAATTCAATGGTATGTTTAGCAGAGGATTTAACGATGGCCTCGGTGACTCCATCTTCGGCGGTGAATGGGCTGTCTTTGCTTAGTCCACCGTATTTAACCGGGACTACTTCAGGAGCTACATATCTGTTAATTTCAGAGAAAGTAAGCTTTTGCATGTGTGTGTGTGAAGAGAAACATTGTATTATATAGTACTAAATAATTTCAATGGGACATAGTTTACTTGAAAATGGTATCAGCGGATTTGGATGGACCAGAAAGGACCATTTTGCTCCTTGTCCTCGGCGATGTAATGATACTTCCGATTGTTTTGTAGTAAGGGATGTACCACCATGGAACATTAATGAAGAGCTGAAAAAATGTCCCAACATTCGTATAAGGAAGGATTCAAAAGTTTTAACCGTAATCAAAATATTAATTATCTTTACCTCTTTGGCGACAAACTCTGGATAATTATCTTCGAATTGCTTAACAGCACGTTTTATAAACTGCCACAATGATCTCTTACCGAGTCCGGGAGCGTTCCTGAAGTCACTGATGAACACGAACGACGACTTAGCCTCGGGGCTAAAGTCAAGAGCCCTCACACACTTCTCTTGGAACTGAATTCTCCACTTGAGGAACTTGTTAAGCTTCTCTTTGTCTGAGAATATCTCCTTGTTCTGAAACTCACCGTAGGAACTGTAGATCACAACGTGTCCATGTTTGTCAACTCCGTGAGTGAAAACAATCTTCTCAAACTCGCTGCATTCGAGATCTTCTGCCACGAGTTGGTCGATTTTGTTGTCTTTGCGCCATTGGACAGTGTTCTTAAGCATGGTGAAGGCTTCTTTGACCTTGAAATCGCGTGCTCGAAGGAATTTGAGGAGGATCACATCGGATCTTTCGTCCTCTAGAAGTGGTATCCCCCAGATTGAGACTTCTTCTGGCTCTGTTGACACATCTGTCTCCGGGAGAGTGATGGATTCTTCGGTTGCTTCCACGGTCTTGCTTCCTTCTTCTTGATCAGCTGCAAAAGCCTTCTCGATTGTTACTACTTCTTCTTTCTCTTCTTCCTTCGGAGCAGTAGGCGCAGAGGTGGTTGCTTTGTCATCCGGAGCAGCAGCCGGTTTGGTCTCAACCGGAACCACTTTCTCCTCCTTTTTGGTCTCTGTGACAACAGGAGCAGGTGGTGTGGTCTCTACCGGAGCAGGAGTGGCGGATATCTCTTCCTTCTTTGTTTCTGTGACAACCGGAGCAGCCGGTTTGGTCGATTTCTCTTCCTTCTTTGTCTCTGTGACAACCGGAGCAGCAGGTTTGGTCTCCACCGGAGTTGGAGCGACCGGTTTCTCTTCATTCTTGGTCTCCAGGGCGGCCGGAGGAGCAGCCGAAGCAGGGGCGGCGGAGTTCTCTTCCTTCTTGGTCTCGGTGACGACCGGAACAGCCGGTGTGGTCGATTTCTCTTCCTTCTTTGTCTCTGAGACAACCGGAGTTAGAGCGACCGGTTTCTCTTCATTCTTGGTCTCCAGGGCGGCCGGAGGAGCAGCCGGAGCAGGGGCGGCGGAGTTCTCTTCCTTCTTGGTCTCGGTGACGACCGGAACAGCCGGTGTGGTCGATTTCTCTTCCTTCTTTGTCTCTGAGACAACCGGAGTTAGAGCGACCGGTTTCTCTTCATTCTTGGTCTCCAGGGCGGCCGGAGGAGCAGCCGGAGCAGGGGCGGCGGAGTTCTCTTCCTTCTTGGTCTCGGTGACGACCGGAACAGCCGGTGTGGTCGATTTCTCTTCCTTCTTTGTCTCTGAGTCAACCGGAGTTAGAGCGACCGGTTTCTCTTCATTCTTGGTCTCCAGGGCGGCCGGAGGAGCAGCCGGAGCAGGGGCGGCGGAGTTCTCTTCCTTCTTGGTCTCGGTGACGACCGGAACAGCCGGTGTGGTCGATTTCTCTTCCTTCTTTGTCTCTGAGACAACCGGAGTTAGAGCGACCGGTTTCTCTTCATTCTTGGTCTCCAGGGCGGCCGGAGGAGCAGCCGAAGCAGGGGCGGCGGAGTTCTCTTCCTTCTTGGTCTCGGTGACGACCGGAACAGCCGGTGTGGTCGATTTCTCTTCCTTCTTTGTCTCTGAGACAACCGGAGTTAGAGCGACCGGTTTCTCTTCATTCTTGGTCTCCAGGGCGGCCGGAGGAGCAGCCGGAGCAGGGGCGGCGGAGTTCTCTTCCTTCTTGGTCTCCAGGGCGGGCGGAGGAGCAGCAGATGTTTCCTCTGTTTTGAAATCTTGCTTATTTTCCTCTGTTTTCTCCTCCTCTGGTGGAGCGGTCAATTCACGCTTGTTCAAAGCCTCCCTAACCATCTCCTTAAACTCCGCCAAAGCATTCTTCTCAGCTTCCGGCAATTCCGAAGCTAAATAGCCTTCCTCCTTAAACGATTCCGTATGCACGATCTCTTTACCAGTCGGGATCTCCTCAGCCGGAACAGGGGCAGTGGTTGGAGCAGCAGGTTTCTGTATCTCTTCTTGAGCCATAACTGGCGATGATAAGAGAAACTAAAGAGAGAAAGAGAGATGGAAGTTGAGAGAGAAGAGAGAAAGAGAGAAGAAGATGTTTATATATGAAAAAAGGAAGAGAGGAAATGGAGGCGATGTTCTGTTATGTTATGAGAGAGATTGGAACAGACTGGTCGGAGCTGTTCGACAGCTAATTTTCCCGATTACTTTTATTTCGGAGGGTGTGGGGTCCTTCTTGCTTTCCTCCAAACGGCCGTCTTTTATTTTTCACCCCCAATTTTTAACTACTTTTTTCTTTTCTTTATTACTCATTTCCTCTTTTCAATTTACTTTTTTATTTTCTTATTCGATATTTTTATGTTAGTATATTTTTCTCTGTTTTTTCTTTGCATCAGTTCAAAAACATAGTAACCTTTGATCAGGTTTGTGAATTTGTAACTGAAATCTTTTATCTCTTTTGTATATTCTTCTTTGTTTTATCTTTGCATCAGTTCAAGAACTACATGGCAACGACTACTTGAGACACAATTTTTTTTTCCTCTTTTGTGCACCTATTGATTAATATTTCTGCAAAAAAGAACTAAAATTCATTGATTTAGTATTTTTTTAAAAAAAAAAAATCATTAAATGACAGGATGACACATATGTAAAGTATAAACATCTACAAACTGCCTTGCACGTATATATAATTAGAACCCGTATCTGGTGCGTTATAGTAATATAAAAATTTAAATGCTTTTTATTGAAAGAGCACTAAATATTAATTGAAAATTTGATATTAACAGGGAAATTCCAAGAGAATGGAGCTGTCACGAGAAGTATTAGGATTACAGTTTTAAAAATGTAATAAGCTCACTGATTAATGTAGACCTCACCGTGCCGTTACGACTCCTCATATGCCCCATTACATTACCAAAAATTATGTATGCAATTAATTAAGCGAATATTTTCTGCTTAAAAAAGGCGAATATTTTTAAGGGAAATTACATCAACTAACAAAAAAAACAAATAATTAAGTATCTAACCTCTACTTTTTAATATTTAAGTTTCTAACTCTTTTTAATTATCTTTTTACCCCTATTTTATTTTATTTTTATTTTTTTGTTAAGACAAAAAGCCCAAAAATGTAATTGTACCCCTTTATTATATTAATATTTTTTGTGAAATCAAAAACTTAATTAATAGTTTTTTTAGTTAAACCTCAAATTCATCCTATTTATAATGCATTTGTTATATTCCAAATTGTAACAACCTAAATTAACAATGCGGCTAAAAAAACTAGCTAGAGCGAACAGTGATCGTTGGGTGATCGTTGGGTGAAATGATTTTATTGGTCAATTCCGGACCATTATTAAAGGATATATAGAGTTATCAACAAGGCATAAATAATTTTTTTAGAAGGCGTGAATAATTGTTAACTATAGGTAGATTATAGTAACAAAGATCTTGACATTGTCCAATAATATTTACTGCGGTTAAAAATGTTTATTTTTTTCCCGAGGAATCTTATTCAAAAGGAAAGTCGTTTTTAAAACAATCTAATGGGAAGTCAAATTTTGATAACCTCCTTATCCCTGCCGACGACTTCCTCATCTCATAATTCTACTGATATAAGGGTTTAAAAAACTCCTATAAATAAAGAAGTCTAACAACAACAAAACAAAAAGACACGAAAAAAATAAAGTAAAAATTCCTAATAGCTGCTTTCTAACAACCTTTAGGAACCTACGATAAAATCACCGATGAATACTCCATCAGAAAAAAAATATACGATCAACTAAAACTTGCATTTAAGTATTCCCAGTGTCGTACTAAGATATCAAGGGGGTTTTAGACAACTTTTATGTTTTTTTTAACAATTATTATAAAAAGATTAAAATACCACTAAAATATTATTACAAAATAACATTACAAAGAGGTTTTTTGAAAAATAATTCTAACTTTTTTCTCAAAACACCTCAAACGCTAAATTTTTTTAATGTTGTAAAAATGAAAATTTTAGATTAAAATTAGTATTTTCGATATAGATTTAGCTTTAAGGATATTTAGTTTAACTTTTTGAATTAAAGATTTAGTTATAAATTTTTCTTTTTGTTAGATTTAGTTTTGAGTGTTTAAAGTTTATTTTATGGTAATTTATGAGAAAATATTTATTTTATGGTAGTTTTAGAAAAAAAAACTTCTAGTTGTATTTTTGAATCTATACTATAAAAGATGAATGGGAGTTCTCCTAACTTGACACATCATCATCCTTTATTCTTAATTTATTTAAAATAAAACAATAAACTAAATTGTTACATTTATTTGCTGAATTATTGTTTGATAATCACTAAACATTTTTATTGACATTTCATCTTCATAAACTTTAATAGATTCACATGTTAATTAATGATAATCTATTGCTTAATTTACAAAACATAGACATAAAATTATTCAGCGATAAAGCTCATGACTTTATAAAAAGTATCTTTAAAAAATTAATATAGCTGTCATGGAAAGACAGAAAAATATTAGAATTATTTTTTAAGTATTAATGAAATATTTTTCTGGTAAGGGATCTAAATTTATAGTAAATAATTCATCAACAAAAGAGTTTAAAGTCATAAAAATTACATTATAATCCACTTTCAAATTAATTAAAATATGTCAAAAGTGTTTCATAAGAAAAAAAACAAAACTACAAAGCATAAGGCATAAAAAGTATTTGAAGAACCGTCTAAAATTCCAAAAAATGAATAAAAACAACAATAAAAGAGAAAATATAATAAATATGCAAAGAAAAATAACAACTACAAAACAGAAGAACAAAAACATAAGGCATTAAAGAGATAAACATTATAAAAAATATAAGTGTAAATGAAATTTTAAAATTGTAAATTAAAAAATCGCTAACAGTATAAGATTGACATTTGAATGAAGGAAAAGAAAAAAAAAGTAATTCAAGAATTATTAAATAAAAAATTAGTATAATTATGAATACAAAATGTAATGGAAAAGCACAATAAAATATTGATTGTTAGAATAAAATGTTTTCATATTATGTTGTAACTTAACATAATATGTGGAAGAAAATCTGCGCATTTGCACAGGTTCTCTCCTAGTATCTTTATAAAAGAAAGAAACATTTTTTGTATTTTTGATAATTTCCCTAATATAATCTACTAGCAAAATATTGTTATTTAATAAAAAGAAATTGTGTTCTGTATCAACATAGAATTAATGAATCTTATTTAGAACAAAACTGTTACTTTAGTAGAGAAGTTAGTTTGATTTTGAGATTAACGAGAAGTTAAAAATTTAAATATATTTTACATTTTAACCATTAACCACTACATTAAAAATCTATTTGTTATAATTGGGGCCTCAAGATTTGCAGAAAAATATGAGACTTAAGGCTAATGTCTTTTTTTGCCAAAGGGCAAGCATGCCCCGCAAACATCGTCTATTTGTATAATAGTTTTCAAATAGTCGCTAAATCGTTTGGTTTAAGTTGTTTTAAGATATAACAAAAACTTGTTAATTAGTAAAATAACTACTTCTGAGTCCATGGAATTCTCTCTATTTGAACCGATTAGAAAAACTCAAAACAAAAAGTATTATATTCTAAAGAGAGTGTTCATCGGTTATCTGAAATTTAGAAAGGTATAAAACCTGTTAAATTTAAATTCATTTCATCTCAAAATATAAGATCGTTTTTCCTAATACTTTTAATGTTTTTTATCGTATGTAACTCTCTTAGATCCATAAATATTTGCAAGTTAAACTCTTTACCAAAAAGAAACTAATATATACATATAATATATACATAGTACTTACTATCATTTCTATTTAACACAATGAAAGTTAATGCACTAGTCTTCCTATATATTAAATAAGTACACTTAAGTGGTTTTCGTTTAGGTATCATTCATATGTGAGTTTTTAACATTAACGTTATAATTTGATTGATCGACAAATTTGGAACTTTAATTTAATTTTGATTTTTGAATTCATCTTTAAAATAAACATAAACCATAAATCATTAACTCACTTGCCAAACATTCTTCTTAAATAAACAATTTTAACTCAATTGTCAAACATTAGATTATTTAATTTATATCATTTTTTATCCTTGCTAATTTAAGAGTGGCAACAAAAATATATATTTAAAATATACTTTAAAAATATACACATTATTATTCAATAAAATATATATGTTATAATTTTTTTGTATTTTTTGTCATAATATAATCAAAAGTAATGGTGACCAAATTAATAATATAAATTGTAAATATGATAATTACATAAAATTTTTCTTAATTTGTTTTGGACGAGATATTAGGAACATTATAATTACACTTTTATGTTTTACATTTTTTGAAATTTACATATTAAAAGTTATGTTTAAATTCTCATGTTTTATCTTTATTATAATTTAAATATTCAAAAATATAAAACAAATTTAATATTATTTCAATCCTCAGTAAAATAACAATATTATCTACTTTAATGTACATTTATTGGAGTTATGAATTATCATAAATTACAAAATATATTAACTTTCCATATAATTTAACTAATTAAATTAAAAATCATTTTTCATTTATGGTCAAATGATAGTATACTAAAAATTGATTAACTTTCTACATACATGTGATATTGACTTTAACATTAATTGATGTAAACAACTTTCCATATTACAACAAAAAGCAGAGAGACGCAAAATATACAAGAGAAGACAAGTTCATCAAAAAAAAACTTTCCATATTAAATTAGCAAATAAAAATAGTAGAGAAACTGTCATAAAGGCGATACTAACATATAATGTACAATCATATTATAAAATAGTTAATCAAAAGTAACTTTAAATCATGTTTGAAAAAATGAAAATGAATAGTAAAGTAAAAAATTTAATTTTTCAAAAAACTAAATTTTTTATTTAAAAAGATAAATATGATTTTTTGTCAACCACATATTTATTTCATTATTGAATAATTTAAAAGTTAATCTTTTCAAAGATACAAAATTTACAATCTTTCTAAAAACAATTTAAAAGATATATTAATTGTTTTATATTATAATTCTCTTATAAGCTTCCAAAACTAATATTATTTTATGGGAAAATTTTGCAACAAGTTAAGCCAAAAAATTCTCTTTAGAAATTCTAAATTTTCTTCCACTTTACTATATAATACCATGATATCTATTCATCCGAAATATCTATTTTCCTCCCAATTTATATTTATATTTTTTATATTTTATACAATAGTGTTCTTTCTGATTTTTTATTTTGATTATTTAGTTTTAGTTTATATTTCTTATATTATTTTCTTTTATAATGTTATTTATATTGACTGTAAAATACTATTCCTTTGATTTCAAGTACGACCATAATTTGCATAATAATGAAATTGTGAAATAAACTCAATAACAACTATATTTTGATTACTATAAAATAATCGAAGACATAGATATTTTGGATATTAAATCTAATACAACTACTATATCTGAATATATAATTTTATGTTAGGTAGTTTTGGGCACTCGAAATATTTTGTTTCGTGCCGATATCGGTTTCCTTTTTCGTGTATTGAAGTTTCGTATCCGTACAAATATTTTATCGATTTCAGTTCTGTTTTAGTATCAATTTTTTGGGTCGGATGCACTTCAATTCTTTGACCCAAGTATTTTAACCACTTCTGTTTACATCCGCATATTCGCAGGTACCACCTAGTTTAACATTAAAACAAAGAAAAAACACTAACTAAAACCCTTGTAATTGGCCCAAATATGTAATGCACACTTTCAAAAAAAAAAAAAAAACAGAATCTCAATTATCAACAAAATTATTTTTTATGCATTGGTTAACATGTATTTATAAAATCTATTTTTTAAGCTCAAGTTAAACTACTTACGTCGAAAATGCCACAGTAATCACTAACATTATTGAAACAGATCATTATTCTTTGAAATTATATCATCTATTTTAATCTTCTTTTTCCGCATATCATCTCCTTTAATCTAAAATCTTTGGTGTGTAGAAATACATTACCAAATTTTCTTTTTAAAATACAACAAGAGTAAAATAAGAAAACTTTTAAAAACAATTTTTTGAATAACTCTGAATTAGTTCAGAGGGGAGTTCATTGTGACACAATATGCAAACGATGTGGTTGTGCTAAGGAGACAGTTAATCATGTCTTCTGTGAGTGTTCGTCAATTACACATATTTGGAATCTTTATTTGAACCAGACAAGAACAACGTTTCCATCTAATTCAAGTTATTCTAATATGGAATTTTTGTTTTGGTGGAATCCAATGTGGGCCTGGGGTAGTGATCGGTACGACCTTTTTCCTTGGATATTATGGTTAATTTGGAAAGCTAGAAATCAAAAGGTTTTTCAAGAGGTAAATCTGGATGTGGATGAAATCCTACGGTCCGCATAAATAAATTCTACAGCTTGGAAGGAAGCGCATGCCACTGCCCTTTCGGAGGAGACACATTCTTATGTGGTCCCTACCGGGACGAATGAATTCATCTGCCGGATAGATGGATCCTGGAAGCAAACAAACCCCACTTCTGGTCTAGGTTGGATATGCACGGATAAAGATAATAAAGTAATTTTGATGGGGGCAAAATGTCCGCACCGGAGTCTTTCATCACTTCATACGGAGTTGGAAGTTTTGATATGGGCGATGTCCGAGCTTCATAACCGCCGCATTGACTGTTGCGTCTTCCAGACAGACTGTACTGAACTTATCAGTATTATTCGCAACCCGGAGGATTGGCCAACCCTTCATACGCAAAATCATGATTACCAGTCTCTTTGTGGATTCTTCACGGAATCTTCTCTGATGCACATTCCTCGTACGACAGTTCCTTATTTTTTTCATGATTTTAGTTTTGTAGATTCTATGTCACCCGTTGTCAATTCGAGTGCAAATTCATAATTAATACGTGGTTGACAAAAAAAAACTAAATAATATTTTGTCTGTCGGCACATAACTAACAAAATATTAATTTAAATATTTGGGTAGTACAATTGCGTTAATTACCCTATCATCATATATTAGCATATAACTAGTCAAAAGCAAAAGAAGGCCAAAGTTGTTTGGTTGATTTATCAATTATCATTGTTGGTGGTGGCGTCTTATTATCAAATTCTTCCACTAAGAAAATATCGGATTTAGCTATTGACAAAAAAATAATATATATTGGATTTAGCTGTGTTTATTTCTTTTGATTTTCCAATAAAGAAGTTAATTAAAGGGAAAATTATAAAAATGCCATCGGTTTTTGGAACTTAGAAAAATGCCATAATTTATAGTCGAAAATGACGCTTTTACCCTCACCTTTTTTTCTTTTTTGTGTAGACACCGTCGAGACTGTGACAGTGGGATTTGAAATTTACGGAAGAGATTAGTCATCTATATTGAAAGGGAAACAGTTGGATCGAAGTAGAGGTTGTCGAATTAACGAGGTTAACGCTCCATCTCTCAGCCCGTCAATGAAAAAGACAATGACGCATCCAAATACGACTCCATTGGGAAGTAGCCACATGACCACAACAACAAGGATTCTCGTTCTGCATCTCTCTCCAAGAGCAACATTTCTGACGGTGAGATTTGTCTTTCTGCCTCTATCGCTCTTTCTTTATCTCACCGAGTCTGTACTCGAAGAGCTCAAGCAATTGTTCATTATCATGTAATGAAACGTAGAAAGCTGGAATCTTGATCATAGATGCAGCTTTCATTCCTACCGGTTTGAAAAGAAATTTCAATATAAAAAGAAATTTGTGGGCATCTCTTCTGATGGAGAGGACACCTCATGGATATCTTGGTTTTGCAACGTACGAAAAAACGATTTCTTTTGTGAAGTTGATGATGATTAGATCCAGGATGACTTCAACTTGTGTGGACTCCATCAAGTTCCCTACTACGACTGTGCCCTTGATTTGATCCTCTCATGGTAAGTCTTACCAAAAAACGTTAGTTTGTGTCTGGCTATGTGTCTTTACTTCCGTGTGTTACGATAGCCGAGATGATCTGTGTATGTTGCTACAATTGACATAAGATTCTTTTGTTCCTTGTCAGGAGACGTACATTGCATTGGATTCCAAATTTTTCTTCCCCACGGGAGAAATGCATTTTCCATTGTGAGTTCTTATCTGTTTTCGTGTACCTTGTGTTCTGTACTTTCTAATTTACTTCTTTTAAGGCTCCATTGATTATGCTGGGTTGACATAAAACTTCAATAGAGTGAGAAAGAACAAACTTGTACTTCTTGTTTCATTCAGTGTTTATATTGGTCTTTGAGTCTAAAGTGGAAAAGATTATAACTTTTAGCTTTAAACACTGATTACCAGATTTCTGATGCTTGTATAAGATATATATATGTTGAAAAATCAATTTAGATAACGACTACAAAATAGTATTTGTTTATGATTTACTAAGCAAACTCTGTGGCAGAAGGGATCATGTCGCAGAGAGGACTAATGTTAGTGTTTAGAGTTTTATGTTGAGGGTTTAGGATTTAGTGTTTAGGGTTTATTTTTTGTTAGGGTTTAAGGTTTAGAGTTTAGGGTTTAGATTTAGATTTAGGTTTAGGTGGAGGGTTTAGGGTATAGTTTTAGTGTTTAAAGATATTATGGATTAGTGTTGATGGAAGCAGAGCAAATAAAGTTCCTTTTACGTTTTCCTCACATTGTTCTTTTTCTTGGATTGCAATATAGTTTCACTTATAAGATTTGTTTGTGGTGTCTTTGTTTTCTCACAAAACCTTTTTTTGTTATGGTATTGAAGAAAACAATGCAATGGTTTCAAGACAAGAGCCATTCAGGTGAAGGAAGGTCTCGAGGAAGTTGTTCTTGGCATCAAGGTGGCTCTGAATCCTGAAAAGGCAATTCGTTTGCTGAAGATAAATATATATTGTTATGAATGTTCACTGTGTATGATTGTGCTTTTGGTAAAAAATATCAAAGCTTTCTCGTATGAGGGTTTCACTCATTTTTGCAACCTTGTTGAATTCATAGCTATGGATTAGTTTGTATGTATATGTACTGATTAAATTGAACTTTTTTTGTTTCATGTTAGGAAAGTTCTGTATCGGTTGTTCTTAACAGTTTTTTAGGTTCTCTGCATAAGGTAATGGATACAGATATCAAGAGGTGCTTGGAATGATACATATGTATATTGAGAGGCTATTGTTCTATGTACATATGCGTTTTCTTCTATGGATCTTACGAGAACTAAAACATGATGCAAATATCTCTCGTTCTAACATAAAAGCATAAGGTCACACGCATACATACATACTTAGATGAGTGCCTATGAAACATATGTAAATAAGATTTTATGGATCAAAGGGAGAATTTTATTATTAGCTTTACCTCTTTGATACAGTTGCAGTTGTGGTCTTGAGAATACAAGCCATGAAAGAAAGAGAAGAGAAGAAAAATAATGGACATGCTTCAACTTCATATTATTATTTGCGGAGTTTAAAGAAGAAGCTAGTTTCACTGTGACAACTTAAAATGGGAACGTTACTCGTACATATACACACAAAGTGAACACCAGATAGCTATAACACACACCCTTTGAACACACATGTTGTCAAGTGTCGACACACTCTGTTATATTCTCTCTTTTCACTTTCTTTATCCTTCCTTATTATTGCATTTGTTGGAGTATTTTGTGAAATTAAAGATAACTTAGCTGAATTCCACTTCACTTATAATACAAAGGGGAGAGGAAAAGAAAACAAAAGAAGGAGAAGAATGATGTGGCCTAATGATCACCTCTCATGCCATTCTCATCAAAAACCAAGATTCGAACCTTGGCGCTCGCGTTTGTGCGAGTTACCCCGTATGTGGGGTTAAAAGGGCTACCGGATCAGCCCGTTGTGATCTGGATTCCTCAGTATGAGATAATAAATTCCCAGTATAGGGAGAAATCATTTCTCTGTGATTACATTTTGAGAAGTCCTATAAACAACCTTTGTTTTTTGGGTTTTATTATTGTCTTCTCAGTCATACATTTCTCTAATGAGGCATTAGTGAAGCTTTTCTGAGGTAATGATGTATATAAGAATAAAGAACATAATGAATCAATCTTCTGAGCGTCAAGTTGCAGCAGCTCTTGTCACATGGATATGGACAGTCTACTAACTTCACTTCTGTGATTGAATCATTGCATCAAGACCAGTACTTAGAAGTCTCGAGATCAATTCTATGGAGTTTACCTCATAAGTAGTAGCCTTGCAATTATATATCTCCTGCCGATGATACATTGATGAAGCGGAGCGGCCTTTTGAATCTGTTGCATGTATTTTAGCGCCGTAATGAAGCAACAGTTCCACCGTACGAGGTAACATATACATTACCTAACGATTGGAATAATGTCAAGACTGATGGTTCCCATACTTTAACATCAAGAGTTAGCGATCTGACCTGCACGAGAAGGTTGAATACTTTATACCAAATTTATAGAGTTACTTAGGAATAGCTAAAATCAGAGTGAGCACATATAAAATACCAAAAAATGCAGTAGTTTCATATTCAAGTGAGCACATATGCAAAATAACTTCACACTGATTCAAAAAAAAGATCAAATAACCTGGGATATCTAATCCAAATTGATCAAACATTTGCTTTGTCCATCAGTATAAGCTTCAAAAGGAAAATAAAAGCAACAAACCAAGAAACTACAAGAAGTACTCAGTAGTGGAGGTAAGCAACTTCGATAAATTTGATGCTAACAGCCCATTCTTTGATTGGGTATCTTCTGTAACACACGATTCTTTCATCTCTGTCAATCTAAGAAATGAAAGATCGAACATCAGTCGTAATCAAGATCGTATAATTGAAGGCCCTTGTCATCCTCCCCGCAGTTATTTAACCTAAGACGTAAAAATGAAACTCTAAGCTCTGTCTATACACTCACACAATATACAACAAACCAATATCTTAGCATAAGTAAATAGACACACAACACTAATGAGAAGTCCCATTGGTCTCGTCTGATGGTTCTGATCACATTGTTGTTTATCCAACCTAATATAACAGCAAAAGCCTAAACTCAAACACAACCAATAAACTATCTTATAAAGTGATAAGTTACAGAAGAGAGGGAATCAGAGGCACATACACGGCAATTTTGTCGGGATTAAAAGCATTGGTGGCGANGAAGAAGTCGCTTTCGACCCTACCCGTTCCTCATCTTACTCACCAATCCCCTGTTCCTCACCCACTTGTCGGACCCGGACCCAAGATTTCCTCATACCCGGTTCCTGCGACTCCGACAAACTCTGCCACGCCAGGCTTTCCTATGCCGACGCCTCCTCCTCCGAAGGAAGCCTTGCCGCCGAGACTTACCACATCGGAAACTCCACAAACAACTCCACTCTGATTTTCGGGTGTATGGGATCCATGGCATTGTTTGCTCTAATCCAGCATAAGTACTCATTGTAATACATATCTAACATGAAAACAAAGAATCGCAAAACACACACATCAACAGAAAGTAAGAACATATTTAACCAATTTCTCATAAAACCAGTTTAAAAATCGCAACTTTCTTCTTAATCGCAAACACATACACACATTTGAGAAAGTAAGAAACTTTTTCAATCGATTTCTCATAAACCCAGATTCTAAATCACAACAAATCGAAATAGGATTTTCTAATAAACCCAGAAAATCTTTCTTTGAAGATTGAGCAATAATCTGCTCAGATTCGAGTTCGGTTATGTCTCGTTACCACGCTGATTCTCTCTCTCCTCGCCTCTCTAAAATGGTTTCCATCAGCAGCCGCCGTCTCCGAGATCTGATTCCCCTTTTTGTTCTGCTTGCGGCGCCGCGAAACAAAGAAGACGAAGAAGAAAATACGAAGAAGAAACAAAAAAACTACTTGCCCAACAAAGCAGGGACAATCTCGTCATTGCATCTATGGTTTATGGCATTTATGAAAGAAAAAAAAACGGTGGCATTTTTGAAACCCATGGAATGAATTATGGTATTTTATGCAATTATCCCTTAATTAAATATGCCTCTACTTTAACCCCCAAAAAATTAAATATGTCTTTATAGAATCTTAGCAAATGATTGATAGTCAGGTAACACTTGAGCGTTAATTATGTGAGATCTTTCATCTAGTGACAAAAGAAGTTTATATTTGATTGTTTCATCTTTCTATCCTGACCTATTCAATTAAACACATACTACAAAGTGAAGGTAAATCGAAAAAATAAGAACTAATAAATGATGAAACTGTGTCGTTTGCGTTTTGTAACTGTTGTTGATAGTCTCGCCGCCACTACGGTGGTTGAACGTCGGAAAATCGGGATAATGGAACCACCCCACGTCCCTGATGATCTACCCACGATCGCAACTCAAGGGCGACGTGATGCAAAACTCCTAATCTCACAATCTCATCCTTATAAGCTTCAATTTATCTTTAACTTCTCCAAACTCACAACCCAAAATCTTCTTTATCTTCTTCGATTTCAACCTCTATTGTCTTAAATGGCGGACAACATCCGACGCGGCCTACAGGATCTTAACCTCGGTATCGGAGATGAACCGTACCCCCTTCCGCCGGCAGTGGTTCGACAAGCGACGGAGGAAAACAAATTCATTTTGATCGGGCGACCCGTGATGCCTCGCCGGCAGAACATTCGTACAATCATTGCAAATCTCCCACGACTCTGGGTTCTTCATGGTGTTGCGCATGGTCGGATTATTGACGGACGGCGATTCCAATTTGTGTTCCCGTCGGAGGAGTTGATGCTCTCTGTCCTCCGTCGTGGGCCTTGGGCATATGCGGAGCGAATGCTCATACTCAAACGATGGACTCCACTAATGAATCCGCTAATGATGAACTTCATTAGATTTTGGATTCAAATCCGTGGTATTCCATACCAGTTCATGAATCGGAAAGTTATTGCGCACGTCGGCAAAGCGCTCGGACCACTCATGAATGTTGACTATGAACCAGCGGCGACGGTGCGCGTTGAGTATGTTCGTGTCCAGATTAATTGGGACATCAACCTCCCTCTCCGCTTTCAACGCCATTTCCAGTTTGTTCAAGGCATGAACACCCTGCTCATCTTCCACTACGAACGCCTCCGCAGTTTCTGTGACATTTTCGGGCTCATCACCCATGATTCGGGTCGTTGCTTAGTGCAGAATGATGGAGAGGATTCCGATCTCAGTGATGGTGATGACAGGCCAGATCCTCCACCACCGGGATAGGGGAACCGTGGCGTCAGAATTCGGGAAATGGAGCAAGCGGAACCTGAGGAAATGCCTAATGGTGATGCTCAAAACCCGGCTGAGAATGGGCACCGTCCATTGTGCCCGCTGGATCATATGGTGATATGATGAGATGGAGATGGAAGATGATGTGCCACTGGATCGATATGTCATTCCAGAACATGACTTACCACAGGAATCGACTGAAGTTGTGGTCATTAGTTCCGATGATGAGGCTGAGCCAAAATATATACTCTCTGACCATGACATTGCTGATGGTAATAATTCAGACTTGGCACTTGATTCTATTGATACAGGTGCTATCTCTCCGTTGAACACGAGTACGGATGTGGAGCACTTTGATGAGGAGATGCATCTCTATGCGACTTACGCGGAGACCGAAGGGGATGAGGCACGAGCAAAGCTCAAAAGGGAATTTGTTGAAGGGATCATTCAAGCTGAAAAAAAGGAAAGCACATTCTCGTGAGCGTGGCGAAGGCAGTGGTGGTAATTGTGAATTCGGTGGAGGTGCGGTGGGCCCTAAACCACCAACGGCCCCATGAATACAACCATTTGGAACTGTCAAGGTTTTGACATTGACTTGACAATTTGACGCTTTAAGGAGATACGAAGGAAGTATCTCCCGGACATCATTTGCCTCCTTGAAACCAAGCAACAAGATAATTATATCCGTGACTTATGTTGTGAAATAGGATATGATTTCGTGTTTATGGTACCTCCAATAGGTCTTAGTGGCGGCACAACTATCTTTTTTAAGAATTCTGTTTCGTTATCCTTTTGTTTTTTCAATGAAAACCTTGTAGATTGTTATGTTTAATTTAATGAAGTTTCTTTTTATTTGTCTTTTTTTTTTACGGATTTCTTGAACCCAAAATGAGACATATTCTTTGGAAAAGGCTTGAACGCATAGCTACTACTCGAAAGGATCCATGGCTTATTACGAGTGACTTCAATGAGATTATGTCAAACGATGAAAAGAATGGTGGGCCTCGGAGAGCCGAGAATAGCTTCACGAACTTCCACCGTATGGTCTCCACTTGTGGTTTTCGTGACTTGAGAAGCTTAGGCAACAAGTTTTCATGGACGGGTAAAAGACATAATCACACGGTTTGGTGCTGTCTAGATAGGGCTATGGCGAACTCACAATGGCTTGCATTGCATCCCTCCGCCTTTGTAGAATTTTTACCTTTCGAAGGGTCTGATCATCGCCCACTGGTGGTCGCTACCTCAAAAGAAGTTGAAACGCGGCGTGGTAGATTTGTCTACAATCCAAAGTTGGTGGAAAGGGAAGATTTCAAGACTATGGTCGCTGACAATTGGGCTTCTTCTGCCTACCAAATTCTGCTAACGGATAAATTGAGTCGCCTTCGTACAACTATCTCAAAATGGCGCAGAGATAACACCTCAAACGCTGTGATTAGAATAGCCACCCTGAAAAAAACCTTGATCGCGCATATTCGGAGGGTGCAACTACAGAAATCATTGCGGATATTAAGAACGACCTTCACAAAGCATACCAAGATGAAGAACATTTCTGGAAAATGAAAAGTAGAAACACTTGGTTAGCTCAGGGGGATCGTAACACAAAATTTTTCTTCGCATTTGCTAAATCCCAGTTAGTAAGGAACCGTATATTGGCAATCGAGGATAACCAAGGTCGAATCTATCGAGGAGATGATGCAGTCGGTCAAGCTGCTTGTTCTTATTTTCCCGCCTATTTAGCTCAGTAAATCAACCGTCATACATAAGTCTCACATGTAATGTCTTTGCTGATTTTCCAAGCAGAGTAACTAAATCCATGAATGATGATCTCACGAACCCAATATCGGAAAAAAGATTCACCAGGCAGTCTTCCAAATTGGTAACACACGTGCTCCAGGCCTGGACGAGTATACATGTGCGTTTTTCCAACAATTTTGGCCTACAGTTAAGGAGGATGTAACTTGCACCGTTATGAAATTTTTTGATCATGGGGGAAATGAGAAACCTAAACCACACAAACTTATTTCTCCTCCCTAAAATTGATTTCCCTAAAACCATGGCGGACTTCCGACCCATTGCTTTATGTAGTGTGTCGTATAAGATCATCTCTAAAATCCTTGTGAACCGCCTCAAACGCCATATCCCATCCATTATATCTGAAAATCAAGCAGCTTTCATCCCTGGAAGAAAAAGTGTGGATAATGTCATTGTGGCTCATGAAATTTTCCACTCACTTAAGTCTCGGAAACGCTGGGCAAAGTCGTATATGGCAGTAAAGACGGATATATCTAGGGCATATGATAGGGTTGAATGACATTTTTTACGGGATACGATGGCGGCTATGGGCTTTGATAGGAAATGAATTTCATGGATAATGCTTTGTGTGGAATCAATATCATTCTTCGTCCTAATTAATGGCTCTCCTCAAGGTTTTCTTACCCCGACTCGCGGTTTTCGACAAGGCGATCCCCTTTCACCTTATCTCTTCATCTTATGCGATGAAGTGCTCACTCATCTATTTCATCAAGCAGTTGCTCAAAAGAAGATTAAAGGTATAAGGCTCAGCTCTACGGGACCAACCATTCATAACTTGTTTTACACAGATGACTCGTTGTTCTTTTGCTATGCTTATCCGCGGTCAGCAAGAACAATTCGGCGAGTCTTGGAGGATTATGAGAAACTATCTGGTCATGTTATTAACCTGAATAAATCATCAGTAACTTTTGGCTCACGGGTGCGGGATCATGTCAAAGGTAATCTACGTCGGGTCTTAAATATTCACAATGAAGGAGGTCATGGCAGTTATTTGGGATTACCTGAACAAATCGGTCAACGGAAGAAAGAGATCTTTCGGTATGTCGTTGAGAAAGTACAACAGAGAACGGAGAGTTGGTCTAACCGCTTTTTGTCAGAAGCAAGCAAGGAAATCCTGCTAAAGACAATAACCTTAACACTTCCTGTTTATACCATGAATTGTTTCAAGCTCCCCGTTGGAATATGTGAAGAAATTGAGAGTGTTATTGCAAAATTTTGGTGGAGTAAAGGACATGGAAGAAGGTCCATGCATTGGTATTCATGGAAGCGAGTGAGCTTCTCAAAGAGAGAGAGGGAGGCCTCGGCTTCCGTGATATAGAAAATTTCAACTTAGCTCTTCTGGCAAAACAAGTGTGGCGACTCATTCACAACCCCTCCAGCCTGGCTGTACGGGTTTTGCAAGGTAGGTATTATTCAACTTCTACTTTAATGACTGCTACAGTGGGCAGAAAACCGTCCTTCATCTGGAGATCCCTGTTGGAAGAGCGAGCTTTATTGACAAAAGGTCTTAGGGTGGTTATTGGTGATGGAAACAACACGAAAATCTGGTCTGACCCATGGATACCCGACTCTCCACCACGGCCTCCACGAAAAATTGTAGGCCCTATTTCGTCCATATCCAAAGTCTCAGAGTTGTTTAACGAAAGCGAGGTTTGGGATATAGCTAAGCTACAAGCGCACTTTACCTAAGAGGACACTCATCATATATCATCCCTCCATCTATGTACTCGGCAAAGGCAGGATCTCATCGGGTGGCACTACACTCAAAATGGTTTCTATACCGTCAAATCAAGATATTGGGTGGCTAACAACTTGACGACTTCGTCTAATCATCTTCATCCACCTCCAGGAAACACTAACACCAAAAATGCAGTTTGTAAGATGCAAATCACCCCAAAAATAAAATATTTCTTGTGGTGATGTTTATCTAGAGCCCTACCAATTGGAGAGTGCTTTATATATCGCGGAATTACAACCGATGGAACTTGCCGACAATGTTGTAACGACATTGAAGATATGAACCATTTTTTTTTTGAGTGTCCACATGCCTAGCATGTTTGGCGAGCTTCGACTATAGGCCTCCCACAACTACAGTCTACATCAATAACATTTGATGGTAAGTTAAATCTTCTTCTAGGTGTACACACAAAAAAACGATTTTTCACCTTTCCAGCAACAACTACCGTTTTGGATTCTGTGGCAATTATGGAAGAGTCGGAATAGGTTAGTTTATCAGCAACAGGGACATCCGTGGCATAAAGATTTGAGAAATGCTCGAGACATGGCTACAAAAGTCATTCCACATTACAAGAACTCAAGGCCCCATATATCAGCATCAACCAGGACCATATCCCAATGGAAAAAGCCACCTGTAAAATTTGTGAAATGTAACTTTGATGGCTCTAGGGATCATCATAGGAACTCAAAAGCAGGTTGGATAGTATGTGATGATCACGAAACACTTCTTTATGCGGGGGTAGCACTCAGTAAGCCTTCAGAAACCTCTCTGGAGTTGGAACTTCATGCTTTATTAATTTCCATGCACGAAGTTTGGGCCCGTGGATATCGACAATGTATTTTTGAAGGTGATAATAGCACACTGATGAACATTATCCAAAAGAACCAACTACACTTCAGACTTCACAATCTGATACAAGAAGTTGAGCTTTGGCGCGAGCGCTTTCACAAAACCACTTTCAACTGGATTTCAAGAAGTTCGAATAAAGCAGCTGATAGAATTTCAAAGAAACCTCTTCGTCGAGTCACCTCATTATATTTTAATTACATTCCATCTGGTTTTGAGGATATTTTGTACGAGGATCAAACGAATGCTTAATTCAAATGAAGACATTAAAAAAAAAGTCGAAAAAATAGTTTGCTAGTAATTATGTGCGATAAATGATATCATGCTTTGATGAAAAATGAAACTAATATATACATAAATACTTGCAAGTTAAACTCAACATATAATATCAAAAAGAAACTAATATATACATAAATACTTGCAAGTTAAACTCAACATACATAAGGAATAAATATGGCAAAAGTGGATCTTTGTTTGAGCTACTTTCTCGTTGCATCTTTCTTTTTATAAATAATTTGAAAATCATCTATTTTAAATGGTTCTTGGTTTTCCTCGCTTTTGTTAAACCATAAAAATATTGTGTATGATGGAGGTGGATTCCACCCTACGAAATCCGGTTTGAATAATCAGAGTATCGAACCGAGAATCAGCTATGGCCCGAGAAGGCCCATAACAAAATCAAAGAGAGTGCGAAACGAGTACAACCGAAAAAATGGAAGGATCCATATCGCTAAGTCAGTAGCAGAGTCAATAGGATCAGAGGGCATTAATTTTCACATTGATGAAGGAAGATTCTCCGAAAAATATATAGAAGCGATTACAACATGCTCGAGAAGGATAAAAGGAGGAGGAAGACCACAAGGAAGGGGACGGATTTCCATTCTTTTGAACACAGAAAGAAGCTCTTATATTGATCCCACTAGCTCTCATATTGTATTTGATCATTTCGGCAACACATTTAATAAAATTATTACATTCTCTAGCATTTTCATTACAAATTGAACACCTCGGTTCGGAGTTGGATTTTGAGATCCATCAGTTATTGCGATCCCTCTCTTTTAACCATGTTCTTCGACTATTTTGCTTCCAAAATTTCACCCTTTCAATAATAAACTTGAGACAATTCTTTTCTTAAATCTGAACAGTTTGTGCGTTGCTTGATTATTCACTAGTGCAACATTTCCCATCATCTTGTGGTTATGAAAAGTGAGACGAAGTGGATGTGCGACTCATTATAAGCCCAAGCCCAACTCTACCCATCTCATTGACTTCAAACATAACTTTGACTAAATAATTAAATACTCTAAATTCCAAAAAGACGAAAAAGATAATTCTTTCTGAAGCGAGAACCAACCAACAAAAAAGATAATTCTTTCTGGGAAGATCTGATGCTGAACCGACCTGTCTCCTTGGAAGATGTGCTTCATCGAGCCTCGAGATTCGTTCAGATCGAGGACAAAAGGAAGGCATATGCGGAAAAACACGCCACAACCTGAAACCAACCTCCAAAGAAAAATCGAAAGAGGAAAGGGATGCTCGACGGCCGTCGGGGAGTTCCCGATCTGATGGTAACCCAGCTAATCATAGATCGTACCAGATCTCAGGAGCAAAGAATCAAGGCAGGAGTTCGGGAGCAAGCTATAGGCTACGATCTAACACTTGGACCAGGAATGATGGAGCCAAGGCATCAAAAAAAGATTGTGAATACCACGACGCCATAGGTCATACGACAGAAGAATGCCATAACTTTAAATAATACTTGTTTAACAAATACATGTTGGAGGATTTAGCCTAGAAGGATGACCGCCTGAACAAGCGTGATACCACACTAACACATATCCTTCAAAACGGGACAAAGAACAGTGGAGCTCGGAGATTGCAGAACCACCAACGGCTAGGTAACAAATCAATATGATAATAGGAGCAAGCCTGTTCTGCAATGATTCAGTCCGGTCTATCAAGAGCTACAACAGGCGAGTAAACTCAGTAACTAATGAAACACAGGTAGTAGCGCAACATGACATAGTTATGACATTTTCCGAACACAAGACAAGGCACGTCGATCACCCACACAATGATGCCCTAGTGTTGGAATTGATATTGGAGGATTGCGAAATAGCAAGGGCTTTTATCGACCCTGGGAGCACGGTGAACGTCCTTTACAAAGAAACGTTCGACAAGATGGTGCTTTCCGAGGCCCGAATGATAAGGTCAAAACAACCTTTAACGGTTTTCAATGGAGCGACTATAATGCCAATAGGAACAAAGAAACAAGCTCTTATTTTGATCCCACTAGCTCTCATATTGTATTTGATCGTTTCGACAACACATTCAATAAAATCATTACATTCTCTAGCATTTTCATTACAAATGGAACACCTCGATTCAGAGTTGGATTTTGAAATCCATCCGTTATTACGATCCCTCTCTTTTAACCATGTTCTTCGACTATTTTGCTTCCAAAATTTCACCCTTTCATAATAAACTTGAGACAATTCTTTTCTTAAATCTGAACAGTTTGTGCGTTGCTTGATTATTCACTAGATCAACACTTCTCATCATCTTGTGGTTATGAAAAGTAAGACGAAGTGGATGTGCGGCTCATTATAAGCCCAAGCCCAACTCTACCCATCTCATTGACTTCAAACACAATAATTGAATACTCTAAATTCCAAAAAGACGAAAAAAGAAAGAAAGATAATTCTTTCTGAAGCGAGAACCAACCAACAAAAATGGTGGACTGATACAAAAGGCTCTAGATATTTGTGTTTACCAGATAATGGCGATCTCCCGCGCTTATGATGAAGCCGGAGCTCCTCTTCTTGCTAAAACCGTTGACGGATCCGTCGACTATCGAAGCAACCCCGCCGTCAGATCTTCCTCCGGGGGCTGGAGATCCGCCGCTTTCATCATAGGTATCCCCCGCCAATTCCATACTCTAGAGCTCTCATTTTGATTTGCTAATTCGCTTTTGGACGGCAGGTGTGGAGGTGGCTGAACGGTTCGCTTACTACGGGATTTCGTCGAATCTGATAACGTATTTGACTGGACCCCTGGAGCAGTCTACGGCGGCTGCCGCGGCTAACGTCAACGCCTGGTCTGGAACGGCGTCTTTGCTTCCGCTCCTTGGTGCTTTCGTCGCCGACTCTTTTCTCGGTCGTTTCCGTACCATCCTCGCCGCCTCTTCTCTCTATATACTGGTACCAAGCTCTCTCTTCTTACTCTGTTTGTTTCGCTAATTAGTGAGTTTATATGCTGTAATTTTTTGCCTACTATTTGGATAATCTGTGCTGGTTTCTTCTTTGCCCATGAACTCTAGAGACGAGTCTGATGTATAGTGATTTGATGAACAACAGGGGCTTGGTTTACTGACTTTATCTGCCATCATTCCTTCAGAATGCAAAGTTTCCAATCTACTCTCGTCGTGCTCTCCTCGATTTCAAGTGATTGCATTCTTTAGTGCCCTGTATCTAGTGGCCTTAGCTCAAGGCGGGCATAAGCCGTGTGTTCAGGCTTTTGGAGCTGATCAGTTTGATGAAAAGGAACCTGAAGAGTGCAAAGCAAAGAGTTCCTTCTTTAACTGGTGGTATTTTGGCATGTGTTTCGGGACCTTGGTCACTTTATGGGTCTTGAATTACATTCAAGACAATCTCAGTTGGGCTCTAGGCTTTGGTATTCCATGCATTGCTATGGTTGTTGCTTTGATTGTTTTTTTGCTCGGAACCAGCACTTACCGCTTCAGCATTCGAAGAGAAGATCGTAGCCCTTTTGCGAGGATCGGAAATGTTTATGTAGCAGCTATAAAGAACTGGAGTGTGTCAGCTTCATTGGTAGCCGATGCAGAAGAGCGCCTTGGTCTATTGTCTCATAAAAGCTCACAGCAATTTAGGTAGGACAGTTCTTTCCCTTTGATTTTCTTGTTGTTACTGTGTAGTTGTTTATAAAATGGGTCTTATAGTAACATTCTTGGTTCTTGGTGCAACTGCAGTTTTCTCAACAAAGCTCTGGTGGCTAAGAATGGTTCTTGCAGTGTAGATGAACTTGAAGAAGCAAAATCAGTGCTTAGGCTAGCTCCGATATGGTCAACTTGCTTGATTTATGCAGTTGTGTTTGCGCAGTCTCCAACTTTCTTCACTAAACAAGGAGCCACAATGGAGAGATCGATAACACCAAGTTACAAGATCTCTCCGGCTACCCTCCAGTCTTTCATCAGCCTCTCCATAGTGATTTTCCTTCCTATGTATGACCGTGTGCTCATCCCAATTGCAAGATCATTTACACATAAACCAAGTGGAATAACGATGCTTCAGAGAATCGGCACGGGTATATTCCTATCTTTCCTTGCTATGGTAATAGCCGCTCTAGTGGAGATGAAAAGGCTCAAAACCGCTGCAGAGTATGGGCTCATCGATTCACCAAACGCTACGGTTCCATTGAGTGTCTGGTGGTTAGTTCCGCAATATGTTCTGTATGGTGTATCAGATGTTTTTGCAATGGTAGGTCTCCAAGAGTTTTTCTATGACCAAGTCCCGAGCGAGCTGAGGAGTGTGGGATTGGCACTGTACTTGAGCATATTCGGTATTGGTAGCTTTCTTAGCAGTTTCATGATATCAGTCATTGAGAAAGCGACGAGCCAATCTGGTCAAGTGAGTTGGTTTGCGAACAACCTGAACCAGGCTCATCTGGATTATTTTTACTGGTTACTTGCTTGTTTCAGTTTTGTTGGCTTATCCTCCTACTTGTATTTTGCAAAGTCCTACGTCTCTAAGAAGGTGCTCAACACCCTTTGAACGCTATATCTCTCGTTTTGAATGCGGCAGGTACTATCCTTCCTCTCTGTAATATTAAGATACCTACCAATATATAATCCCATGTTGATTAATGTCCTATTCAGTCATATAGATTACCTATTTCAGATGGTAAAGTCAAAAAAATCTGAAAGTTGGCCAAAATTTCCCATTTCAGATGTTTACGATTAAATGTGAAGCTAGTATATATTTACGCACTAGATCAGGATCTGCATGATACGGTTGTTCATAGTTTTTCTGTGCACAGAACATTTTTATGTGCTTGTAATGCACGTATGAAGTATATATAGGTTTTAATATTTGGTATAGTCCTTTAATTGGTGTGCTCAAACCACAAATTTTTATGAGCTGGAAATCGAAAGTTACATGTGCATTTTTTTGTTCTTATACTTGATCTACCTGGCGATACACGTACATCCTGGAGAAGAATGAAAACGTAAAAAACCCAATGGCGGTGAAAGCGGCGAGCAACCAATAAAAGTAATCGACATGGGCGCGGTTCAGGTTAGTGTTGAACCAGCTGTTGCCACCATCTTTTACGGTAGCCCAATTAATCACGGTGATGAGAAAACCGCTTAAGAAGCTTGAAAGGCCCATCGCACTCAGAGAAAGAGCAAGACCGATACTCCTCAGTTCTGTTGGCACTTGGTCATAGAAGAATTCTTGTGTACCCACTAGTGAGAACACATCGATCATCCCGAGTAGCAAATACTGAGGAACGAACCACCATATCGACATTGGGATGTTCACATCTGGTCTATCCAGAAGTTTGTATTCTTTAGCAATCTTGAGCCGCTTCATTTCTACCAACGCGGCAACTACCATGTTGAAGCTGGAGAGCACCATTCCTGCTCCAATTCTCTGGAGCATCGTGATCCCGAAAGGCTTTTGGGTAATCAATCTAGCTAACGGGAGGAAAACACACTCATAAGTTGGAACTGAGATGAGGATTGATATGCCGATTAATGACTGAAAAGAAGCCGGAGGGATTTCCAAACCGGGCAAGATTCTTCTGTCCACAGTAGCGCCTTGCTTTGTGAAGAAAGTAGAGTATTGAGCATATGGAATCGTACTCACCACCGATGTGATCCATATCGGGATAAGCCTTACCAAAGCCATTGCGTCTTCAACATCCCTACTACTACATGGCTCTGCACCTCCTTCTCCTGAGAGCAATGCTTTTGCCAAGAACCTTAGCCAAATAAAACGAAATTTCTCTCGAAATTAAGTCCAGCTCTAAACCATGAATTAAAAGATTCAAGAAATTTGGGAGGTTATGCAACTTACTCGAGCCGGCCTTTACATTTTTGTGACGAAACATCTTCCAATAAACCTTGGCTCAAACCTGAAGGTGCTAAACTCAGTCTCCGATTCTTGTATGCCATGAAGAAAACTCTACTGATTCTCGCAAAAGCGTTCTTCTCCTTGTGATCTCCTTTCGGGTATCGGTAAGTTTTTCTCCCGAGCAAGAAGAGAGCAAGAGCTATAACCATGAACAAACAAGGGATCCCATACCCAACAGCCCAGTTAACATTGTCTTGAACGTAAACAACAACAACAAACGACAAGGTGATTCCAGCGGATAAACTCAAGAACCACCAATTAAAAAAGGACCCTCTTGATATTCTCTCTTTAGAATCTCCCGAGTCAAATTGGTCTGCACCAAACGCTTGAACACAAGGCTTGTGGCCACCTTGTCCGATGGCCACCAAATACAAAGAGCAGAAGAAAAGTACATTCACCCAAGAAGACTGTTTAGCGTTACGTTGCTCAGATAGTCCCTTAACGATTAAGGAAGCCGACAAGGTCAACAGTCCTAGTCCCTGTAAATAAGTATTAGTTAACTTAGAGATCTACATAGAATGTCTGTATAAGATTAGAATTGGAGTTGGAGAGAGAACGTACGAGTATATAAATGAGAGAAGCAGCAACAATGGTATGGTAACGACCAAGATAAGCGTCTGCTATGAATGCTCCTAAAACAGGAAGCATTGAGGCGGTTCCTGACCACGTGTTGACATTCACGGCGGCTGTAGCCGTGGATTGTCCGAGAGGTCCGGTGAGGTAAGTAATTAAATTGGAGGCAATCCCAAAGTAAGCGAATCTCTCTCCTACCTCCACACCTAAAAAAAAAAAGAAACACTCGTTAGATTAGTAACTTCCTGATTCGCATTTGGTAATGTTCTTCTTCACCTATAATGTACCAGGCCGATCTCCATCCGCCGGTGAAACATTTTCCACGGTAGTCGTTGGAGTCGCTTACGCAATCTTCTGCAAGTGTAACATCTTCTCCTTTGGGTATCGCCATTTCTCGTGGAGCTAAAATTAGGAATCTCTCTGTCTGAAGACGATGAGGAGCTGGAAGCTATCACTCTCTTCCTCCCGCGCAACTAATGAGAACGTCATCTAATCAATTATGATCATTTTTTTCGTTTATTTATAATATAGATACATATTCTTTTTTTTTCTTTTCATGTCAGATAAGAACGTGACTTTGGTCTATCCAACTACCCATCTACCATCATTTTATGATTAGTTAATGCAAATTTTCCATAGACGAATATCCATGGGATGATTGGTTTTAACCGTAACCACTGTAACTGTAATGACTTTAAAATTAAAATTTACCGTTAAAACTTTACTTTAAAATATTGGCTGTAATATTTTTTTAAAAAATAAAGTCACATATTAATAACTTTAAGAAAAAACAGCGAAGGAGGCGGAAAAAAAGAAAGAAAAAACAACGAAGAAACAAGAAAAAGAGAGAAATAAACTTTCAGAAAATTAAGGAGAACTTTTAGGACTGTTATCAGGCTAAAGTTGGATTGGAGAATTTTTAACTTTAAAGACTATATAAAAAATTAAAGTCCATACAACCAATTACCAATCACCCTCTTAATCTAGAAATTATGTTTATAAAAAATTTTAAGCTAGAATAAAATTATATTTTATTTTTTTGATCAAACAAGCTAAAAAGTAATATATACTAGATTTTAACCCGCACGTTTCTGCGGGTATTTTTTTTTTTAATTTTATAAATGTATTTTAGTTCATATAATATTTCTATTTAATATAATATAGACTATAATTATGAAATTTATTTTAGTTTAGAATTTTTTAATTTTATAATAAAATTTCAATTAACATTATTTTATAATAATATTATATTACTAATTACGAAATTAAGTAATGCATTATTTAATAAAAATATTTAAGTTTTTTAGTACGATTTTGTTAGATTTTTCTCAACATATTTTCTTATAGCTAAAAATAAAATTCAAAATTATAGTTAAAATTTATTTATTATTAATATCTTTATTAATTACTAAGATTTTCAAAAAATATTATATATACTTGATTAATATAAATAATCAAAATATGTGATATTTAATTAATTAAATAGTATTACTGTGACTTGTCAACAGTAAAAGTATAGACTCTATTTTAATAGAACATATTATTTGGTATAGTACTTTTACATATAGTTATTATTTTCAAAATTTTTATTTGACAAATTTTCATATGCGATAAAGTTAGATTGATGAATTAAAAATACTAAGTATTTAACAAACATAATTGTGTTTCTTTTATATTGTTTAATTTTTATCATAAAATATTATTTGGTTATGTGAATAATATTTTGTGGACATTATTTTTTTGTACGAGAATTTGGTATTTGTAAAATGTTGCTATGAATGAGATTAGCTCTTTACATCTTATTTTCTCAAAAATCAAATTTTTACTCCAAGACTGAACCCAAAAAAACATGTGAAAAAATCCGAACGGGTTCCATACTCAAGTATATTTGGTTCCAGGTTTTACCCGAGTCGAATTCGAAACTCGAAATAGTATATGAATGCCCCGAACTTTTGCACACATATACATACATCTGTACTGTTATACCCTTATATACATATACTTGTCTTGTTTAATCCGAAAATCCCAAACCCGAATTCAAAAAATCCGAAAATTCAGAAAAATCTGAATCGAACCTAAATCCAAAAAATCCAAAAATGCCCGATTTCGAAAAAGTATCAGATTTATCCGAGTTTTAATAATTTTATAAAATCCGATCCGTCCGAAAATATCCGATCCGAACTATAGGACTGAAGTTCAAGATCCGAACCTAATCCGAACCTGAACGGGATCCCAAACGCCTTGCTCTAACTTACACATTTGCATTTATACTAAAATAATATAATTTTCATATATGATATAGCATAAATATATCAAAACCGATTGATTATAAAATCAATATTATATGATTGAATCTGTAGTCTTGTATTAAATATTATTATATATTTATCAATACATGTATGCTAACACGTTAACTATATAAATATTGATACATGTATAGTATATAAACTAATTAAAAATAATAACATAATTCTATATAATTTAATTGTACATAGGATTAGAAGATATAACATGAGATTATCAATATTTATATTGTATTGTTAACTAAATAATAACGAATGTTATAATTATTTTAATGACTTGTGAATAGGTCCAAATTTAAATGACAACTTTTTAAGTAGATAAAAAGTAAGACTCTGTTATAATATAATAGATATTGATATACGAACAACATATCAAAGAGAAAAAGAACTGAGATTTCTTATGAATAATGTTGGAGAAAGATCTCACGCATTGGATATATGATAAAAGAGTTAGGTAATACTTCCTATGTTCCATCATATATATGTTTTGAGAAAAAATGGTGAAATTAAATTTTTTTTTTGTATTAAAATATATTATTCATAGTTAAATAAAAATAATTCAACAAAATTCTTTTTCAATTATTATTAGATTAAAAACATAAAAAATTTACATAGATATTGTAAAAATATTTATAAAATTGAACCAGAAAAATGTATAAAATGGAAGAGGGAAGTATATAAATAACATGAATTTATTGATTTGGATATGATATTTTATTACAATAGATTATATTAATAATTTTAAAAGATTTATGATTGGAAAATGCCTCACAAATGTACGGATTTATGTTTTGTTCTTATAATCGAGATCATCCTAAACTAGGTTAAACTAAGCTATAAGCTTTGAAAGCTAAAGAATCTATTTTTTTTTTATCAATTAAAATGTCTCTCATGATATATGTAACTACACCACATGCATGCATGAACGCATATAGGCACGCACGCACGCACGCACTCGCACATATACATATACACACGCACACGCGCACTCCTACACGCGCGCGCACAAACCACTCACAACAGAGAGAGGGAGAGAGAGAGATACACACGCATGCGCATGCACGTACACACGCAAATACGCACGCACACACGCGCACAGGCACGCACGCACGCACGCGCGTACACAAACGCGCGTAAATACGCATGCGCATAAACGCACGCACATGCAGGCGCACACACACACGCACGCACGTACGCACGGACGCACGCACGCACGCCCACACGCGCTCACCCACACACATACACGCACGCACGCACGCACAAGCGCGCGTACGCACGCACGCTTGTACGCACACACACACGCACACATACACGCACACAGATACGCACACACACGCACACACGCACACACACGCACACACACGCACACACACGCACACACACACACGCGCCCACACACACACCCGTACACACGCGCACACACACACACACACACGCACACACAGGCACACACACGCGCGCGCACACACACACACCCATGCACAAACATGCACGCACGCACACACGCACATACACATGCAAACACGCACACAGGCACGCACGCAAACACACACACAGGCACGCACACAGGCAAGCGCGGACGCGCGCTCGCATGCAAGCGCGCGCTCGCACGCAAGCGCGGAAGCGAGCTCGCACGCGCGTGCGCTCTCATACACACACCACACCCAGAGAGAGAGAGACAAACACACAAACACACACACGCATGCGCACGCACGCACACGCACAGACACACGCATAGGCACACGCACGCACACACGCACCCATGCACGCACACAAGCACGGACGTACGCACTCATGCACGCACGCACACACCTACACACGTACGCACGCACGCGCGCCTGTGCACCGCGCACACACACTCACACACAACATACACACACACGCATTCACACGCACGCACAAACAAACGCACATACGCACGCAAACACGCACATACGCACGCAAACACGCACACATGTACGCACGCACGCGCGCGCATGCTCACACACACACAATACAAAGAGAGAGAGAGAGATACACACACAAACAAACACACGCATGCGCACGCACGCACATACGCACGCACACACGCACACACACACGCACACACACACGCACATACACCCGCAAACACGCACACAGGCACGCACGCACACACGCACGCGCGCACGCCTGCACGCACGGACGCGCACACACGCACGCACATACATGCAGGCGCACACAGGCACGCACGCACGCATGCAGGCGTGCACTCTCGCACGCTCGCGCTCCCCCATGCACACCAATGCATACGCTCGCACGCACGCACACACGCACATACGCACGGAAGCACGTACACAGGCACGCACGCAAACACGCACACAAGCACGCACGAACGCAAGCAAGCACCCACGCACGCACGCACGCACGCACACACAACACACATAGAGACACATACACACACACATGCGCACGCACGCACACACGCACGCACACACGCACGCACACACGTACGCACACACGCACGCACGCACGCAGATAAGCACATATGCGCGTAAAAACGCACACAAGAACACACGAACGCACGTGCGCACACGCTCACGCTCGCACGCACG
>OVAN01001109.1:0-44964 GCA_900406275.1 Anastatica hierochuntica | reverse complement strand
CTCCAAGTGGGTTGAGGCGCTGGCCAGCCCCACTAATGACGCCAAAGTAGTCTTGAAAATGTTCAAATCGGTGATTTTCCCTCGTTTCGGTGTGCCGAGAGTAGTCATAAGTGATGGAGGATCCCATTTCATCAACAGATTGTTTGAGAATTTGTTGAAGAAGCACGGAGTCAGACACAAGGTAGCCACACCTTATCATCCTCAAACAAGTGGACAAGTTGAGATTTCCAACAGGGAGATCAAGGGAATCCTAGAGAAGACTGTAGGTAAGACACGTAAGGACTAGTCTGTGAAGCTAGACGATGCTCTATAGGCATACAGAACCGCTTACAAGACACCACTTGGCACTACAACGTTTCACATGGTGTACGGAAAGGCATGTCGCTTGCCTGTTGAACTCGAGTATCAAGGGATTTGGGCTACCAAGCTGATAAATTTTGACGTCAAGCCTGCAGCTGAGAAGAGGATGATTCAACTAAATGAACTCGATGAGATACGTCTGAATGCTTACGAAAACTCCTGGATCTACAAGGAGTAGACCAAAGCATTCCATGATAGGAGGATCATTCCACGCCATTTCGCTGTAGGAGATCATGTGCTCTTGTTTAACTCACGTTTGCGATTGTTACCAGGAAAGCTCAAATCACGTTGGTCGGGACCATTCGTGATTGCTGAGGTTAAACCCTACGGAGTTGTTGTTCTTGACGACAAAGGGGATAAATTCACCGTGAATGGCCAGCGTTTTTCTCTAATTTTTTTACAACCCGTTATTGTTTGCTTGCTTTCTTCCTTTGATTTCGATATTGCATCCTTTTACCAAATCTTCTTTTCCGCTTTAGCCCGTATTTGATTCCGTAATAGTTCTTCGTTCGACATTGGTCCTTGTGGATTCGATACCCGAACCAGTACAACGTGCTTAACTGTAAGCTTGCAGTGATTTCTTGGGTGAAAACTTGAGCCATCAGCAGGCTCCCGATCTACGGAAGACCTTTGGGGCGCTGCAGTAGACCGGCGAGGCAGCCCATAGTTGGAGACCGATGGCCCTTTTCGTGGCCATCTACCGATGATGCAGCCCCCTCTCAATATGAGAGCCATTGTGTATGGGTGATAATAGTGGATCTTCGATGCTCTCTTAGTGAGGTTAGCTCTCTTTCTTCGCCACATCTGAGCTTTCATTCGCCGATCCAGAGAGGCTACCCACCGTCGATCGTCCCCTCGACGTTCAGCCGCCAAAGCTCTCTTGCAGAGTATCGAGAAGACCCTTAAGGTTCTAAAACTTGGGCCAGCTTTGGACCCAATAACAATTGGACTTTTCTTTGAAAGAAGTAGATTTGGGCTTGATAAGCTAATACTTCATACATGCTTTGTTATCATTATTATCTGTTCAAGGTTAATTAAAAAAGACCCAAAGACCATAAGTGTTCTTCTTTCACCGGCCATAGTTGCCATTTTCTAGTCACGGTGTGTCTACATACCGAGCTGACATTTTCATTTTTGTTGGCCATAATTGCCATTTTTTAGACGAGATTCTGCATGATGTTTTCATATACCGAGAAGATAATAGTTCGTCTATAGGCCATAGATGTCATTCTCTCATCGACCAAAAATGTTATTATCTTCCCGATAATCTTCACGGTGTTTGTATATGCCGATCCGAGATGTGTTTTCCCAAAGGCCATAACTGCCAGTTTGTAACCAAGATTATTAATGGGATATTAACACCCAGATTTGAGAGAACTTCTATTGGCTGCTTTGTAAAGAAAAATGTCGTGTTACTCTTCTACTTAATTGTTCAAAACTGAGCCCTAATGATACAGAATAGAAGGATATTTCCTGTCCAACCCTCTTGTCTTTCAGAGATTTTTCTCTCATCCTTAATGTCAGCTCACACTGGACTTTGTTTGGCAAGGAGATTGTTACTCAAGGGTTCAGGGCCGTGAGAGTCCTCTCTCGTCTGTTCGTGACCAACCTTTTCAGGGACTTAGTGTTTCGGCACTCCCGGCGCAAACATGAAATTTTAAAACCACAAAGACCTATGTGCCTCAACAGTGGCAATCGTGTACTTATTGGATGAAATGGAGCTTCCGACTACTCTCTTGCAAGTTTGTTGGAGTGTTTGACTGTTTAACCTTATATTTTACATCGGATGTAATGTTTGGTTTCTGTGCTTTTTGATTTATTCGTAATTCGATAGTACGTTTTACTTTTTTTACCCTTGTAAGATCGACGGGTCTCTTTGGATTCTTTATAGCGGAGAATCTTGTACCGCTTACTTAATGAAAAAAAAGNAAAAAAAAAAAAAAAAAAAAAAGTACGACACGGAAGATGTCTAGTCCGGTTAGATATTGGGGTTGATTGGGTTCTTCAATTTTCAACGGATGTGGAAACCGGGTAATGTCAAAACGACGCCGTGGAGTTTATTTTTCCTGCCCTCTGAGAGAACGCAGTCAAACTAAATCAAAGACGAGAGCAATCATCATCAGAGGGAGCAGAAGGAAAAAAGAAGATCTTCTATGAGAGATCTCTGAGAACCAAACACAAAAATTCCATCTGAAGATTTCAGTTCTTTAATCCTGATCGAGATTTTTCTTCGACCACTCTTATCTAGTAATCTCGATCTTTTGAACTCGAACTTTCCCTGTTAACTTTTGTGGATTTTGTCCAGATTTCGAAATTGTCTGTTCGTCGGGAAAAAATTTCGAAATGGTGTTGGTATTAGCATTAGGTGATCTTCATGTACCACACAGAGCGGCCGATCTACCTTCCAAATTCAAAAAGATGCTTGTCCCTGGCAAGATTCAACACATCATCTGCACTGGAAATCTCTGCATCAAAGTAGGTCTTCTTTCCATCTACATTTTTTTAAATTGTTCCGTCTGATGCAATTGTGAGGAATCGTAGAAATTGAGAAGATGGGTTTCCATTAAAGTTTCGATTTGCTTGTTGTGACGATTGAATTGCCAAAATAATAAACTCAACATCGATGTAGTCATTTTTATGACAAGTGAATGATTTTTCTTTTAGTAGTTATTGTTCTTACGCTGTCAAGTATTCCCTGGTTCGTGCTTGTGGCAACTGGCAAGCTTAGAATCTTTTGACTGCTTTTAGGAAATTCATGACTACTTGAAGACTATCTGCCCTGATTTGCATATAGTGCGAGGGGAGTTTGACGAAGATGCACGATACCCTGAGAACAAAACCTTGACTATTGGGCAGTTCAAGCTGGGACTCTGCCATGGCCACCAGGTTCGGTTTTTTCTTAGCTTTACGACTTTGACACTAGCACTTGCCAGTAATATCCTTTTATCAAACATCATCTGTTAATCAAAATTTCCAGACTAGAAAACTGGATTTTTCTTGCCTTTTTTACCTCATAGCCTTTTGTCATGTGTCTTTACCCGGTGAGTTTCAGAGTTTCCTCGCTTATTGCTATTTACATGAGAATGTAACCAGGCTTTGACTGGTAATATTCATCACATCAAATATCTCTTTACTCTTCATATTCTGACTTGTTAACAATAATGAAATAGTTACTATCTCTAGATGCCTCGAACCTGCAATTATCTTATCTATGTGGTAAGAATAAGTTCCTCTAACCTGCAATTACGTTATGTATGTGATAAGAATAAGTTAATGGGAAAATTTTAGGATCTGTAATGTTTCAGAACTGGTGATTTTCTGTTTTGATGTTTTACCCATAACTGTGAAGAAGGCTTGTTGTCATGAAAGTTGGTTTTTTGACTCTTCGATGTTGCTTAAGAAGCCGTGGTTAGTTAAGTTGAAGAGCTTATTGGTGCTGGTTATTAGTAGTGATATGAAATAGAGCTTCTCTAATTTTGTTGCAGGTGATCCCATGGGGTGATCTAGAGTCACTAGCCATGCTTCAGAGACAACTCGATGTGGATATACTTGTAACAGGACATACCCACCAGTTCACAGCCTACAAACACGAGGGAGGAGTGGTAATAAACCCGGGCTCAGCAACCGGCGCTTATAGCAGCATAACTCAAGATGTTAACCCAAGCTTTGTTCTTATGGACATCGATGGTCTTCGAGTTGTGGTTTATGTCTATGAGCTCATCGACGGAGAGGTTAAAGTCGACAAGATCGATTTCAAGAAGACCTCCACTACCAACTCTGCTCCTTAGCTCAATTGAAAACCTGAAGTTCCTGAAACCAATTCTATGTTTCCGTCAGGAATCACTCTTGAAATTTGGAAGTTTCGTTTAGCGTTGTTTGTGAAAATAATCTTCGAAGATTTGGAAATTGGACCATTTGAGAGAAACCTTGAGCAAGTTTCGTCAAGTTTATAGACTTTTTGGTTGTGTACAAAGAAAAGTAACTGAGTCAGTTTTTATCAATTTAACTGAGCATTGTGGGTTTTTTTTTCTTTTGCTCAACATCAACTGAAATGAACCGAATGTTTTTGAGTACATCAGGTTCTTCTTTTTTTTTTGGTGGTTTTGACCAGTATTGGCCATAATAGTGTACGATGTCGGCGCACGCAAGCGGCTTACCTATTGGCCAGACAAAGCTCAACCATTTAACCACAAGATTTAACCCTAATGAGAAGAGAATAATACGAACCAAACCAGTTAAGAATGAGCTTTGGTGGTATCTACAAGTCTCATTTAAAATTTTGTTGATAATTAATGAGTTGGTGTTTTAAACAAACAATAATATTCGTTGGGTGAAAAAAACCTCTCTGTTCTGAGCGACATACAGTGACTAACTTCTCCGTCGCCGGCTACCGGCGTCGGTATTTTTTGTCCAGTTTTGTGCTCGTCGGAGATATTGCTACGGTTATGGCTAAGACCGTTTTGTTTTCGTTTATCGAATCTTTCCGGCGATTGTATAATACGCCTAATATATGTGTCGGTTACCTTTATATGGGTTCAATAATTTCCGATTGAATTCGGATTCTCTGTTCCGTTAAGTCAGACTAGTTTCTCCGGTTAAACCGGTACTTTTGTTCCGATCATCTCAGCGATCGGATTGTCTTCTCTTCTCGCAGTTTTAATTAAGTAGGTTGTTGTTAAATCAATCAATTCATCATCTTTTCTCGGTCGAAGGTGGTAACGCCTTGCTTCTTGCCTTTAAGGAGCAAGGCGTTGTTAAGTCGGATTTAACTGGTAGTCCGATAAGAGCAAGTTGCCTTATCGAGATGCAAGACCGGTGAGTTGTTTTGACGGAAACGCATCCTGCTTCATGGTATGGTGACGAGAAGAGTCAAGGAATCGCTTTGGAGAAATTACAGAGGAGTGTGAAGGACCCAACAAGATTCGAAGGAACTAAACGTTATATTCACCGGAAAATTTGTTAACGTCGGAGGTGTCGTTTCTTGCCGGAGTTAGTGGAAACTGGAATTTTCCTTCGAAGTGGGATGAACGACACGTGTAATAAAGGAGCACATTTATATCAAACACGTGTATCTACTGTTTTAATGTTTATCTTCTGTTAAGTAGATTTTTAAAAACCTTGTAACTTTTTCACCGCATGTAATGCCTTTTAGGCTTAATATAAAAGAAATGTTTGGCCGAAAAAAAAAAAGAAAAAAAAGTTTTAAACAAACAATAAAACACGGGATAGGGTAACCACACTGTCTGTAGGGTATATATCGGTCTGATTTGATATAATTTGGATTTGGGGTCAATGATTTTGTAACGACCCCGACCCGAGGGTACCGGACTGCTCCAAATGGTATCGCCAAAACCGGAGCAAACTTCACCAACCGGTTCGCAAATTAATTTTTTCTGACTTCTCCTGCAGAAACACCAGAAGGAAAAAGGATAGGAAGAGAGGGGTGAGTGACTTTTCAAACAAGCCACTCAGTGAGGACGGACCCAACTCCGCCTCACCCGCTACCCGCCTAACCCCGCTAGACTAGAACTAGACCACAACCCCTAAAGAAAGCACACAAGACACCTAGTGTGTCGCGCAAGCAACTAACAAACGTTGTGGCTAACAATGCCACCCTTCACAACCCCGTCTCATTCCAAGGTTGTTCCAGATGACATCACCAAAACGACGCCTTTGACCGATACATAATAAAAACTAGTTGTAGCCCTAGACGCCTAGCAAAACACAGGCCTCAATACACGGTGCTAACTTTCCCCCTCGCGACCATAACCAATCCTAGTTGACACATCATCGAATTCGATCAGGGCCTAAACAGTCTCCCACAGAACCTGCAGCAACCGACGCAGTGACCGGACTGCCATTTACATTCCCTCCGAAAAACCGGTGTGTTCGGACTCAGGGCTTTCTTTTCAACCCGCCAGTCCTCTTGCCTACGCGGCTCAGCTGACGGACTCTCCCGCGTAGTTTGTTGCCCTCACCCAAAGGACTCACCTACGATGGACGGAATTGACCCCCACCAGGGGCACCTACCCCTGCTAGTGGCAATTATCGAACCTACCGCCTCAGCGGTACTACTCCAAAGCAAGGGGGAAAACACCACACGCTTCAAGTTCCTGCAGTAGGCTCCGCGCCCACTGGAGGAGACTTTCCAATTCATTTTATTCCTAAGTCATCTCGCGTAATTCTCAATCAATGCCAAATTAAACCTATTCAGCTTTTAGGACCTAGGTTTGCAAGACTCTCTGTCCTAGGCTCGTCTTAGCGACCCCAAACAATTGCACTTAGGCGTATAGGACTTATAGCAGTTCAATACATAATACAAGCACTTATTTGTGTCGAGACTTATAGCTCGACACTGGCCGATACTCTAACCCTAGCCTAACGAAATTAGGGAATAACAAATGAGAACGAAGGCGGCAACTCCTCACCTTGGCCTAATCGTCTGATGACTGCCGAGGTTGACAACTTCCATTTCTACTTCCGGAACCTCTGCGGAATCCTCTGCGGCGTTCTGCTCTCCCGAGCCTGACTCTCCGCCAACGCTTACTCCTCTATTACCCCAAGCAGCTCCTCCTTCGGAAGAGGTTGAACCCTGAAAAGGAAAACCGGTTAATCCTCTAAACCGGAAATCCTGCCTAAAAAGGAACTTGCTATTTATAGGAACCTGCTATAAATAGTAGCTGCCTTAAAAGGAAACTTTCCAAAAATGGAAACTTTCTAAAAATGGAAACCTGCCATTTCAAGAAAGTTCCAAAAATGGAAAGTTCCAAGAGTTAGGAGCTTACCGAAGTGGAAGACTCCTGAGCTGCGTCTTCCGGGTTCCGGTCTACTACTCCGACACCGGTTTTCGAGGATTCGGCTCGTCCACTCACTCTCCATGTGGGTGGCTTCACCGCACTTGAAGCAACCGCCTGCTTCGCGGCTCCGAGCAGTTCATCTGCTCCTTCCGGTTCATCCCTGGACCGCTTCCGTGAACTTTTCGCTTTGGCTTCCCAACATTGATGCAAGGAAGGTCCGCAGAGTACTGCAACTCCATTCTCCGGTCTAACCGCTCCGGTTTGCTGCTCTGATCCGGTTAACTCCCTGGTTCGGTTCACCCCTCCGGTTTGACCCTCCGATTCGGTTTCCTTTCCGGTTTTGGTTTCAGCTTCGGTTTGCTCTGAACCAGTTCCTGGTTCGGGTTTCACTTCGGTCCGGTTTTCTCCGCCGGTTTGGTTTTCTCCTCCGGTTTCCTCCGGTTCAGTCTCGGGTGTGGGTCCCACGATTTGCTTCTCCTCCAAGCCACCTGAAACCCTAGGTCCCCCACCTAGCTTGTTCCACAAGCCACCGCCGATTCCTAGGGTTTTCCCGAAACCCGAGCCACCACGAGCTCCTCTGACCCCGCCCGAGCCACCACCGCCGCTCGACGCCACCTCCCGAGTCGTCACCCCGACTCCGAAGCCTCTGATCACCGCCGCAACACCTCCACGAGTCGCGATCACGCCGCTTCTCACTTCACCACCCTCGGATTGCGGCTGTCCCTCCGTGATCGCCACGGTTCCGGCTTCTTCCGGCGTCGCACCGTCTCCCCGGGCCACCACGGTGCTTTCTCCGGTCTCACCCGCCTCCTCCATCGTCAAAATCACCGCGCGACTCTTCTCCTTCTCGGATCTGATCCCCGCGACCTTTGCTCCGTCGATTTGGCTCCACCGGCTCCTCTCCCTCGTCGCGACGGTCGGCCCACCGCCGGTGCGTTCTCCTCCGCGGCGGTTCATCCCTTCTTCTCCCTCTTCTCTCTCACGACTTATCGTTTCTTCTTCTTCCTTTCTTTTGTTTCTTTTTTTTCAGCTTTGGTTACGTGAGAGAGAGGAGAGGCTCGAGTATTAGGCTAGGGTTTAGGTTAGGTCTTGGGTCGGGTTAGCGGGTCTAGGCTCGGGTTAGCGGGTTAGGGCTCGGGTTTGGGCTTTAGGGCTTGGGCCGGGTATTACAGATTTCACCACTCGAATTTTATCATATTCCATAGTTATATTAAGATATGTTGGTTTGTAAGTGTTAATGATTATAACATAGATTTCTCCAACAAAAAACAGGATTTTCTCTCTCTAAAAAATCTTCTGAAAGCTCCATCATCATGAACTTCTCCGGCCGGCAATAACGCCGGACCGGATACTTTTTGTTTTTTGTTGTAAAATACTCTCGGATATGTTCGGTTTCACCGACTACTCTCTGTCTTCGGCGAATAAACTACCGACTTGATTGGTCCTTCCTCCTCCGCCTTTTGTGCGGTTGTAATTTTCTCTTCGGTCTATGCAGATCGATTCGGTTTCTTTGTTCATAAAGGGTTAGTCTTCCGATCCAGGATCGGACTGTCATCTTCGGTGCTTAACCGACTTATTTTGCTTTGAATAAAGTTTTTTGATCTTTAACAGATCGATCCTTTGTGCTTTAGATCTATAAAAGATCTAAACTTTAAAGAGTTTCTGGTTCAATTGGGACTTCAGTTCATGCTTTATTATCCTTTCCCTTTTGAAATCGGTTTATGTTGGCTCAAAACGGAGTTCTTCATCGCGTTTTCTCCGACTTTGAGCTTTTCTTCCTTCTTGCAAGTTTTCTTCGTTATTTCTCTTTCTGATTCAACCCTCCAGTTTTCTCTTGATTAATGTTTTGCCTCTTAAGTCTTATGACATCTAAAAAATCCGGATTGAATCTGCCGGATTTGGGGGCATCTCTCTCTTACCGAGAGATTAAACTGGTTTAGTTTGCTTCAGTTGGATGATTAGCTTGCACTGATGGTGGTGGAAAGCAATGAAGGAAGGTATACGGTGGTTTCGGAAGCAGCAGAGAACGCCGGAGTTCATCAGAATGCGGTGGTGTACGACGGTGGAGTTAAGCTCTTCTTCTCCAACACTCTAGGACGATGACACGTGTGGGAGACGTGTTTGTTGGAAACGAAACGAAGAAGACACGTGGAGGGCAAAGAGTTTATGTTTACCCAAACAGAAAAATATTGTTAAATATTTCTGTAGTTTGCGTTTGGGCCTCTAAGCCCACATCTAATTCTCTGTACCGAACCGCTTGTAAAATTGCCCATTTGGGCTTATAATGGAAGTTATTATGACAAAAAAAAGATATGTTTTTGGAAAAAGCAGTTTTATATGCTTGAAGTATCTTTTTTTTTAAAGAAAAAAAAAACAGTGACAAAGTTCATGGAAGAGGGAGAGCTGGATCCTCGGTTGAATGAAACAAACATCTGTTTGATTCCTAAAAAGATCCATCCCCATAGGCTAAATGAGTTCAGGCCAATCAGTTTAAGTAACTTTGCATACAAGGTGATCGCAAAGGTATTGTCTGAGAGACTAAAGAGCATACTCCCTGAAATAATATCAGAACATCGGGCTGCCTTTGTGGAGGGGAGGCTCATACAAGACAATATCCTTATTGCCCATGAAATCATTCATGCCTTGAGAACAAATGATACAGTTTCAGAAGGCTTCATGGCAATGAAAACTGACATGATGAAAGCCTTTGACCGATTAGAATGGCCTTTCATCGAGAAGACATTGAGAATCATGGGCTTCTCACAGCAATGGATCAATAGAATCATGGTATGTGTTACTACTGTCACGTACAAGGTCCTCATAAATGGCCAGCCTTCAGGTGCTATCACCCCTACAAGGGGCATACGACAGGGAGATCCTCTATCTCCGTTCCTTTTCATCCTCAGTGCGGAAATGTTGGCTGGAAATTTCAGGAAAGCAGAAGTGGAGGGTAGAATAACAGGCATTAGTGTTGCTAATCAATCCCCCCTATCTCTCACCTTTTGTTCGTTGATGACAGCTTTTTCTTTCTTAAAGCTTGTAAACATGAGGCTAAAGAAGCAATGGATTTACTTAAAGAGTATGAATGTGTATCTGGACAAAAGGTTAGCATACCAAAATCCAGCATTGTTTTTGGAAGAAAAGTGAAGGAGGATGAAAGGAAATTGGTAATGGAAGTCACAAGAATCAAATCTGAGGGTGGGAAAGGTTTGTACTTAGGACTACCCGAAATGATTGCAGGATCTAAGATTACATCTTTGAAGTATCTAGATGAGAGAGTAGCCACCATAATCAACTCCTGGAACAATAGATACCTATCGCTGGGTGGCAAGGAAGTTATGATCAAATCAGTGCTTATGGCCCTCCCGTCGCATATCATGTCTTGTTTCAAACTTCCAAAGGCTTTATGTGACTCCATAACAAGTAAAATGTCAGCGTTTTGGTGGGAGAATCAGTCAACGAGAAAGGGCATTCATTGGAAAGCTTGGCATAAGTTAGCGGTCTCCAAGCGTAAAGGGGGTCTAGGATTCAGAGATCTTGAAGGATTCAACTTAGCTCTACTAGGGAAACATATATGGCGCTTTCTGACTCTTCCAAACTCTTTAGTTGCAAGAGTATACAGAGGCAAATATTTTCCAAAGGGACCCCCTTTGATGCAAAGCTTACATCCAGACCTTCATTTTCCTGGAGGAGTATATTTGGAGCTATACCTCTGATCAGACAAGGCGTTAGAAAACATTTTGGGAATGGACACTTGATAGACCTTTTCAAGGATCCTTGGCTCCATCTAGACCCTCCAAGGCCACCAATTCCTAAGGTAGATATTGAGACAGATATTGTCACTCTATCCTTTCTCAAAGATCCAGGATCAGATCAATGGAACGTGAGTCGAATTCAACAAGTCTTTGATGAAGAGGAAGCTCAAGCTATTTACAGAATTCGTCCCGTGAACGGGGATTCGAATTGTGGGTACTCTTGGATACATACCAAGGATGGGCAGTACACAGTGAAGTCAGCTTATTGGCTTTGGACAGATAGATTTAAAGGGAAGGAGGAGCTGGAAGGAGTTATGAGTCATCCAAACATCAATACTTTACTAGCTAAGGTATGGGAATTACCCGCCTTCCCTAAAGTCACTCACTTTATCTGGAGATGCCTTGGTAATATTATCCCAGTTATGAAGGAGCTTCAAGCAAAGCATCTTATAGGGGATTCGACATGTCCTCGATGTGGTAGTGGCGACGAAACAATGAACCACCTATTTTTCCAATGCCCGTATGCTCGCCTAGTTTGGGCCTTAAGTCCTCTGGCTTCTCTTTATTATCCACACCCTACTGAATCCATGTACACTAATATGGCAGTGGGAATGAGATTTGATAAGGAGATAACAGAAATGGCTAAGGATCACCTTTCCCTTTGGCCATGGCTGATATGGCGAATATGGAAGACACGTAATGATCTCTGTTTTTCCAATAAGGATATTGGTGCCCAGGACACAGTTGATTTAGCCCTCCGGGATCATAAGGAATGGAGAGATACACACAAAGAACAACCAACAAGAGCTCACAAAGCTCAAAGCTCTGCCCGGACCAAACATTGGAAACCACCACCGTCCGGTTATCTCAAATGCAACATAGACGCAACATGGAACGAGAGAAGTAAGCTGACTGGTGTTGGATGGGTCTTAAGAGATGAACAGGGGACGATTAGATGGATAGGAGCTAAACGATATCCACTGGCCATCTCGCCTCTTCATGCGGAAGCAACGGTGCTAGTGTGGGCTATGACTTGTCTGGATAATATGGGAAAAGAGAAGATTATTTTTGAAACGGACAATTCAATCTTGTTGCAGGCGATCCATCAACCTCTGTCACAGCCAAACATTCTGAACCTCACGGAAGAAATTAGAAAGCGTTGGAGATCACTCAAGCCTAACTTCACATCCATCAAAAGGGAGGCAAATACAGTGGTTGATTGTCTAGCAAATCATGTCTCAACTTTTCCTGTTTACCATGCTTTCTTAGAATGTTCAGTTCCAACCTGGCTTGAGAATGTTGTCTCAAAAGACAGGTCTTAATAATGTAATGAACTCAGTATCTTAATGAAACTTTGTTGTTTGCTGGGTAAAAAAAAAAGTATCTTTTTTTTTTCAGCGAGATGCTTGAAGTATCTGATTTTGGTGTCTTTAGAATCCGATTAAAGGCAGTAGTTTATTCAACAAATCGAGCCCCAAATTATTAATCGGAAACAGGAAGCCCAAACCTCAAATTAAAAAGAAAAGGAAAGGAAGTCTTCAATGGGCAGTGAATCTGTAGAGCATAACATGCAAATAAGAGTCTCCAGGATTCACAACCTGCGATGGGAAGTTGTTGTGGTTCACAGAATCTGGGAAACCTTGCGTCTCCAAACACAATCCTCCGTATTTCTTATAAACTGCTTTCTCTTTTCCTGCGACTCTTGTTAGCAAGTTACTCGTGTAAAATTGAACCCCCACCTGATTCGTCCACAGCTCCATCTTCCTCCCGCTCACTTCCTCCGTCACTACCGCCGTTTTCCTTAGGTGCTTCCCCACTGTTCCATCGATCACGTAGTTGATATCGTAACCGCCGGGTAATTCGTTTATCCGGCTCCCGATCTCGCGAGCCTCCAGGAAGTCGTAAGGGGTTCCGTTTACAGCGGTTATCTCGCCGGTTGGGATGAGTTTTTTGTCGACGGGTGTGATTTTGCCGGCGAGAAGCTGAATCTTGTGGGAGAGGATGTCGCCGGATTTGTGGCTGTGGAGGTTCCAGTAAGTGTGGAGAGCCAAGTTGATCGGCGTCGGCTTGTTGAGTGGCTTTGCCTCCATTTTTACGGCGAGTTTGTTTACACCGATCAACATGTACGTCACTTTCACCGTCACATCCCCAGGGAAACCTTAAATTTCATTTACACATCATCATTTATTTATTGTTTAAAAAATTATATTTTGGCCAAATAATAGTTCATTAAAAACTTGATAAAAAAAAAATAGTTCATTAAAAACATTGGAAACATACAATCATTATAAATATTGACAATAAAAATCTTTATAACATATAATCCCCAAAACTTAAAATATCATGGTTGTAAATGTAAGTAAATATAATACGCGTTAGAAATACGATCTCACAAATGAATAATTACCTTCTTCACCGTCGAAGCTATCGTATTTGAAAGTAATGTGGCTAGTGGGAACGTACTTCTGGACTGACCAAATCACATCGCTGAATCCCTTTGAACCACCTGTTTTTTTTTTGCAATCCAAAAAACATTAATAATATTTAGAAAAATTAAATGAAACCAATTGAGATTATATAATAGAACAATACAAGTGAATGTATATATATATATATTTATGAATGTGCTTACCATGGAGAGTGTTATGGCCTTCGTTGGGATCGGTTTGGTACAATTGACCATTCAACTCGAATTTGGCTCCTCCAATTCTATTAGCCACTCTTCCCACTATTGCCCCAAAATAAGTTGTATCATTCTGTATATTAAACAACATTATATAGTTTCACTGTTTTATTATATAATTTCTTCGCAATAAAATAATGACGTGTAACGCCTAAAATCACGTGTGCTGTGGGTACTCGTAAGATTATAAATTTATAATATAGAGAGTTAAATTCAAAAATTATTTATCTTCGTAGTGAGTGGATATTAGATAAAGTGACAATCTTAAAGCAGATGATTCCTTTTTGAGCCGAACATTTAGTTTATTATTTTTCATTTTCTGCCGACCATTTAGTTCATTATATGATCCAAAACAAGTTTTTTTGTTTGTTTCAATAAGCTCCAAAAAGAGTTTCTAACCAAAAAAGTGATAAAGAAAAAATAATCTGCAAATTAAAAAGAAGAGAAAGAAAATGAAATTACCTTGTAACCATCAACAGTATCAAATCCAAGAACAACATCGTCTTGTTTTCCTGAATCATTATAAGAAAAAAAAAATAATTAGCAGATCCAGAAAAAAAAATCAGAAAAGGGAAAAGAGAGACAGAGAGGAGAGAGAGAGAGAGAGAGACCATGTCTGTCAGGAAGAAGAAGAGAGGTCATGACAGCACCATAGTTAGTGAAGGTAACAGACAAGTTTCCCCTGGTGAGCTTATAGGTTTTGATCTCTTCACAGAGACTGTAATTAACACAACTTAAAAGTACTACCAAAGCAGACAAACCAAGAACGTGTAGCGACAATGGTTTCTTCGCCATTTTCTGGAGATCTTTTCAAACTGATAAGGAGTGGTGAGAGAGAAAAAAAGTTTGGATTTTTCTTCTTGTATTGTGTGTGGTAATATATGTATCTGTGGATCCTATTTATATTAGTTGGCTACCACAGATAAGAGCATTATCTCAAAGCTTTGAAATTTGTGTTTATAAAATTTAGTATTTTACAAGATATTTTAGCTTGATTGACTTTTCTATTTTTAGGATTTTTTTTCTTAAATTTAGGGTTTATTTGTTTCCGTATTTCTTATTATATTTTATTTATCCTTTATATAAAGATTTACGAAACTAGTGTCAAGTTTTTAAGATAAAAAAGATAACGAATAATAGCCCCAGACATATTTAAGGTATATATCTTACTTTTTTTAAAATAACATTTAAGGAAAATTTTTTTTGGGTGTAAAAAAGAAAAGGAACTATCTTATCCTTTTTGCTATTAATTTGACTGTTCATTTTGAATACTTCTCCTATTTATTTTCCACGAATACTATTCTATTTTGGTATAGAGGTTTCTAAAAAAAAATTATTTTGGCTTTTCTTTGAGTTTGGTATGCTACTCTATCATACGTACGCAGAAGCGGCCCACTTGCAACGAGCATTCGTTTTTTTGTCTCTCCACCACTGCGAAATTCCTATGCAAATTTTTGGAAATTGATTCGTGCTTACTAGTTATATTGTTTGAAGAGTACGTATTTTGTAAAGTAAGAATCATTGTGAAATATCATGAAGTAAAAATACGAGAAATTGGACTTCCTAGCTATAAAATAATAAAAGAAAAGAGATATTAACAAAAAAAAATAACCAACACAAAACAGTTTTTGTATTTTCTGTTTTAAAGTCAACTATACATGTAATATTCAGTTTCTCAAGATTCCGGTATAAGCTAATTTTGGTCCAGTACAAACCGTCTTTCGTAAAATTCGTCAACTTTAACTCGAGCCAACCGCTTCTACACTGCCATCTGCTTGACTAAAACAAAGGAAAGAAAAAAAGAAGTGAGGGATGAACGACTTTTCAAACAAACCGCTCAGCGAAAACTAGACGAAAACTCCAACTCGATCGAATACTAATGAAGCACCAAGAATTAGACATAAATCAAGCCATAAACACGACACCTAATGCACCAAAAAAAAAAAAACAATAGCCGAACACCACAACTAAGCACCACAATAAAATACCATAATTGAATATCACATTTTATTAAATTGATCGCATCATGACTCTGTGCGACGATCACCTACCGTACACTCTGTCGAGCCGCATACCACATTAATCATGAATCTGAGTTACGATTACCTGGTCGTAAACTTTGCGAGTCAAATAGCACATCAATTATAACTCTGAGTTACGATCACCTGGTCGTAACTCCGCCGAGCCGAATACCACAACCGACATGACTCAGAGCACGATCACATGGCCGTAAATTATGCCGAGCCACATACTATATCGTTTCAAGATGCGGTTAATCATATTGAATCGGTCTGACCTTGGCGCTCATGTACCATGCCCAACACCGGAATCCACCTATCCATCTAAAAAATACTCATCTCATTCATTTAACATACACTTGATACTAAATTGTAATTCTCAAACAATACACATTTAGTCATAATCATTATTAAACAAGCAATTCCTAAGCTCCACCAATCAATCACGTACTTTCTATGTTCGATTTATCGACCAATCACAAAAGGTCTGCACTTAAGCGTATATAAATTTTAGGTTTTAACATTTACGCTTGTAACATTAATAGCATATAAATTCAATCAGACTACCGACTAAGTCAATATAACTCAGCTCTAAACATGCAAAGACTAGATCTACTCTAATGTGAGCTAGCCTAGTAAATAGTAAATCTGGAAGCATTGGGCGATCCTCATCTTAACCATGGAAAAGACGGTATTTGGTGTTCGTAAACTTGAATAGATTCAAAACTAAAATTGGAATGAAAAACTATTCTGTATAGACCCAGAAAGGAAAAAGCAAAAAACAAACTTAAACCGGCTAAACTGGACAGAACGGGTCAAACCAAATCAAACTGGTTCAACCGGTCCAAGTCAAAGGTCAACTGGATCCTAACTGAACCAAAAGACTAATAAGAAATAAAAAAAAAAAAGACGATGGAAGACTTACGGAAAACTTGTCGGGATAACTTGTCGAAAGCTACAGTAACTCAACGGAAAAAACTATGAAAATTCATCGAAAAATTTTAGGGAATTCACCGGAAAAAGAAACTCTGCTGGCGAACGGTGGCTACTATCCAGTGTGGGTTGGCTGATCAGCTGGCCCCTATACAAATCATTGCTTAGATATTTTGAGAAAAAGAGAGGAGGTGAAGTCTTATTTATATGAGAAGGAAGGGTGAAGAGAGCGTTGGATTTAGCGAGATGGGACTTTGCACCTTTTATGTTAAAATGAAGAGTGTCTTTATCGGGTTTGCAAAAACTTAAAAAAAAAAACGCTTGGGATTTTTGGATTGCGTATGTTAGATTCTCCCTCACTTAAAATTTCGTCCTCGAATTCGGAAGTGAGTTTACCCCACTTTGTTTTCGACCAAGACTCAAAATGCTTTGTTTCTTGATAAATCCATGTACGTTTCATGTGTACTAAATTATCTTGCGACCCAAAAAGCTCCTTTCAGCGATCAAGACTTCAGTTTGGATGGGTTCAATCAAGCGATGAAGACTGTACCACGGTGGTGAATAACTATGGCGGCTCAACAGAGTAAGATTTCTAGCCTCGTACACTCTGTTAAGTGGCTGGAAAGCGACCGTAGCACCTCTATCCCGAAATATATTCCAGTTGGGGTCGATTGTGTAACAATTAAAGAAGAACATGCACGTCCAACCGTGGAACTCAAACTAGAATGAATACATTACAAAGAAGTGCGCGAATATTCGATCAAGGTTTATGGAAACCACTTGAATCGAACGTCCAAGTGCCTCTGATTTACCGAATTAACAAAAGATTTTATTGCTCGACTCCTATCTCGTCATTGCTAACACTCCATAAGGTTGTGGTAATAACCTTATAATCAACTAAAACGTTCAATATTGTCATCATTGACGCTACAAAGTTTTAAATGTCTCACAAATTTTTTTTCCGAAAACCATTGCAGATTTATTCTATTTTACTACAGACTTTTTGTTTTCTACAGTTTTTTTGTGCAATTACTGCAGATTTTTCAAAACACCACATTTTTTCTTTTACAGATTTATTTTTGGATCGAAAAAATTTGAAACACGACACTACAAATTTTGTTTTGTCTTAAAAAGTCTGTAGTTTGACTACAGATTTTTTTGAAAAAGTTAATTACTAGACTAACGTCAAGTGACTCCAGATTTATTTTATGTTGCTACAGAGTTTTCGAAAGCCACATATTTATATGCTTTGAGTACAAAGTTTCTCTTGTCATGATGTCACAGATTTTTCTCTAACTAGAATAACACAAAAGTTTTTTCCCGTCACCACATATTTGTTTTATAGATTTGTTTATTATTTTTGATTTTTTTATATTTTATTTCTATTGCTACAGATTTATATAATAAATTACTGAATTAAGCAACAGTTAAAATAAATCGATAACATGATCAAAAGTAAATTTATTTATTAATTTTGATGTTTTATGTTTTATCATATTTTATATTTATCATTCTTTTATATTGATATTTCAATTTATTTAAAATTTTCATTTAAAATCTATGTTTATTTTATATGATTTATTTAATTAAAAATTATATAAAAATGTATTTCCTTTTAGTCACTTTAAAAATTAGAAATAATTTTATTTGATTTTAATTAGTTCTTTGTTAGTTTGTGAATTTTTTTTAATATTTTCATAAAATTTAATACTTTTATTAATGTTTCGTATTTTTATTAATCTTAATATGTCTTATTATTTCCAGTCTATTTTAACTATTTATTATATGACTTTTATTTTATTCTAAAACTTTTAGTTTTTTATTCGTTTTTATTAGTTTTAAATAAATTTTTATTTTTAATTAAAATTTTTGTTTTGATTTTAAATAAAAACATTTAATTTAAATTTTAAATATTTTCTTTTTTAATTTTTATTTTTATATTTTAATGTATTTTAATTTAATTTATTTAAATTTTCAATTATATAAATTTTCATTATACTATAAATTATTTTGTTATTATTTTTAATTTTCGTTTTTATTAGTTAGAATTTTTTTTAATTTTTATATTAAAATTTAATTTTTTATTTAAAATTATTGAATGTTTATTTATATAATTTTTTAATTTATTTTTAGAAATTTTAGTTATATAGCTTTTTCGTTTATTAAAAGTTTTTAGTTTTGTTTTTTTATTTTTTCGTTCCAGGTTTTAAAATTTATGTTTTTATTTAAAAAAATTTAGTTGTTTTTTTTTGTTTTTTTTTTCAATTAGTGTGCAAAAAAGAAAACACAATGGGTTTAATGGTAAATTGCCAAAAGATTAGAGTTAGTTTAGTAAATGGTTGTTATTCTAGTAATTTTCAAATTTTTTAAAGTTTTTCTACGTAATTTTCTCAAATAAATAATAAAAGTTAATGGAACAAAAAAAATAGATGAACTCCATGTAAGTTACTGTTTTCTATCTTCTTCGCTTTGTATTTAGACGCTGAATGATTCAGAGACCATAAAATTTGATCGCTGCAGCTGAATTTCATCGCTGCGTTTTGTTGATAATTCAGTGATAACCAAACGAACATAAATTTTATCGCCACTGATCACTGTCGTGACAAACGAACACGACCAATATTTTTGCATGGATTGGATTGCAACAAGAAACAAAAAAGTAGCAAGAGTTATGTGGATCAAAGTAATAAACAATTCAATGATGTCACTGTAATTTCAGTGTGCGTTTCTTGGTAGCTCGAGATTTTAAATTTAAATTTTGATGTTGAGTATTAAAAAAAGAAATTTGTATTTAAATTGGGAAGAGGAAAAAAAATTATTCTCTACCAATTGTGTGGATGATCATGTTTCTGAAGCATCTCCAGACGATACGCACACAAAGAGAAAAATGATTAGTTTTGCCGAAAAATCTACTCTAGGTGGAAATTTGTTAGAGCATCTACAACCGTGAATCCCTTAAAGGGATTCTTAATTTAAATTTTATATTAATTTTTGTGTGTTAGATTTAAAAATAAAAACAAATAAATGCACCAATCGCAGACCGCCACGTGGCGGTGGGACCCGCGTACAGTGCAAACAACCCATGGAACTTGGATTCTTAATTAAGATGTTTTAGAAACCATTTCTTAACTATTCCTTTTTTTTTATTATTATTTTTACTAAGATATTGTGCTAAGAAACCTTTAACATCTCCATTGGAGATGCTCTTAGGATAATTCTAATGTCCTCTCTTGTATTGTTACTTGAATCAATAGATTATTAAGATTCATTTATTTGAGATAGTTCTTACAGTTTTAAATCCTTTAATCATCATCATCATCATCATCATCATCATCATCATCATCATCATCTTAAATGTGTTTGGGAGCAACTATGTAAGCTTCTGTCTCCACCATAAATACTTTAATTTTTTTTGTCTTATATGTTTGGGTGAAATTTGATATGCTCCTCAAAATTTCATTCATAGTGTACCTCAACTGAATCGATCAGTTGAGACTCGAGACATATCCTTTTTATTGCTTTCTACAATTTTTAACTATTATTCCTCATATCAATTCCACGCGTATGCGCGGACATCCGCCTAGTGTATATAATTGCTCTACGTATTACGATGGTCTAGTAAAAGTTGGGCTATGTAATGCATCTGAGATGTTAAAATTAGGTTTTGGTCCAACAGAAATGAGTAGAGTGTAAACTTACCGATGAGATTGACCAAGTTCTCCTGTGTCGTGGATAGTTGTGTAAGCTTAAATCTTGAGATACAAATTGCCCTTTTCACCTTCTAGTTTGACCTTATGCTCAAATTATATGTTAGAAAGAAATTCAAAATTTTTGCTTAGTTTTGTGTTTTGATAACAATTTAGCATCATATTCATTGTAAAAAGATTTTTGTTGTAATAAAGTTTTACATTATAAAAAAAATTCATCACAAATTTATCCAAGAAAATATTAATCGCCATGATTCCATAGATTGTGTTCATACTATTTATAAGGAAATTATAGAGACTAACCAAAAAAAATCATAATTAAGTTTTTGATACCCCAAGTTTTTTGGAAAATTTTCTATTACCATTTTATTCTTATTTTTTAAAGATTGGGGATTAAATTGTAAAACTCCCTGTATTATATTACTATTTTAAAATTTTTTTTTTTGCAACTACACATTAATTAGAACGTCACTTCATGGTTGGTAACCCAACTAGGAGGCTTAGTGTCTACAAATGTTAATTCATGAAATAAAATCCGAGCGCTTCTAGCTAAACAATTTTATTTCATGAATTAACATTTGTAGACACTAAACTTCCTAGTTAGGTTATCAACTATGGAGTGACGTTCTAATTAATGTGTTGTTGCAAAAGAAAAAATTAAAAATAATAGGGACTATTAATCTTAAAACCTAAATAATGAATGTTTTTATCGCAACTCAAATTCACCCTACTTATAATCGTGACTATTAAAAATTTTACGATGTTGATGTATCAAAAGAAAAGAATTAACATAAACGTTATTTCTGGATAGAGCTACTAATATTTACAATTAAAAGATAAATGAACGAAAATATATGATAAATGAACGAGTGATAGAAATAACCGACTACTTAATAGCTACAATTATCCGAAATTATCAAATTTTGGTTTTTCAGTGCCATTTTCTTGGACTGCTGAAGTTGTGTCTTCTTTAACGCATAATACAAGCTATAGAGTCGTATGGGAATAAAATACACTATATCTACAATATAAAAAGTCAATTAGACAACAAATCAAAATAAGTTAGATAATATAATTGAGAATCTTAGAAGTGTCACATCAAATTATCCAAAAACGACAAGATAAATTAAATGTTGATGTAGTATTAATTTAGTTTTAAAGAACTCGTATCCATTATTAATTTTCATTTACATTTGCAGTGTAATAATAAATATGTTTAGTTCAAAATTTCTAAAACCAAAATAAAGTGCGAAACACAAACCATTTGGTTCGCGGGCCGGGCCGAGAAGTTATGTGGCTTAAGACATTTTAAAAATAGTGGCATTTGATAATATATTTTCAAAACTCATAAATAATATTAAAAATCTCCAAAATCACAAAATCGGTAAAGTAACAATGTAAACAACAAAATACTACTTATGAAAACAACTCTTCTAGCTTTTTTTCCTGCAAATCCATTCATAAGTTTTGCATGGTCGAGTTTATAACCATATCTTTTTCAATAGATTTCAGTGATAATCCATTTAATCTCTTTTGTGACATAGTAGACCGTAGATAATTTTTTATCAGCTTGAACTTTGAAAAACTTCTTTCCACTGAAACAACTGAATCTAGAATTGTCATTATTATACCATAAACAATCCGCATATTTGGATAAGAACTTTCCATTCTTTTCAAGAAGTTCAATACCTCTATAGCTCTTTTGACTTCAGCTGGTAGAACTTTTTTCAAAAGTTTTAGCTCCGAGAATAGATCATTTCCATTTACATCTGAATAGGCACGATGCTTCAAAAATCTTCAAATTTAACACAAGATCCCATCAACTCATCATCACTAGCTGACTTAAGCTTCTTTAAATCGAACAAAAAACCAAAAGTCTTCTCGTAACCCTTGAACTGTTCAAACCTTGATTCAATAGAAACTATTGCTAGGTCCATGATACTCATGAAGTAATCCACCATAAAACCCTCCTCTCCTACTAATGTCATACTTTAATCATTGTTTGTCATATCTTCATCAAAGTGTTTTTCTTTTTTTCTGATGCGTTTTGGCTTCACATAAAATGTAGGTTCAATTTCCATCTCATTTTCAATTCGCGTAGCTTCAATTTTTGCTCGCTAAAAACCTGTTTCTATGTACTCTTTCAAAAAGGACACAAGTCCCTTCAATTGGAAAATAACAACATAAACATCCATGTCTTCCGATTGTGGAGTCTTGCTTACTAAGTTAAAAGCAGAGAGAAGCTCGTGCTAAATAACCATTCCAAACAAGAAGTCAAACCCTCTAGTTCCATGTAGTTCACTCTCAGCAAGGGACTCGGCTTCACTTCTATGCATTGGATTATCACTATTTTTTAGCCAAGTAAAATAGAGTTTCTCGTATTTGTAGACCCTGGAATCGTATAGGTTTCACACTATCAACCCGACTCTCCCATTGAGTTTGTGATAGTGGGTTGAGTGTTAGACCATTTACCATCTCTCTGAATATCTTTGAGTTCTTAGAAGAAGTTGAAAACAAACAATAAATACGTTGGATGATTCCACCGAATGATACTGCTCACGTAGAAGAGGAAGCCGTATCACAAAGCGCTAAATTAAGGCAATGGTATCCACATGGAGTATAACACGCTCTTGGATTAATCTCAAGCAACCTACTTTGCACCCCTTTATATTTTCCTTTCATATTTGCTCCATTATCATATCCTTGTCCGTCATCAATTTTCAACTTGAGATAAAGCAATACCTCCCATAAGGTGTCAAAAAGTCCCTTTCCTGGTGTATCATTCACTTCCAGGAATGTCAAAAAGAACTCCTAAATTTTGGGAAAGAGCACCGAAGTATCTACACAACAAATAAGAAGATTCATTTGTTCCCTACGACTAATATCAGGAGTACAATCGAGAATTACCGAAAAGTACTTCGCATTGTGAATCTTATCAATGATCATTCCTTTGATCTCAGATACAAGTATCTCTATCAACTCATTTTGAATTCCATGACTAAGAAAATGATACAGAATTTCACCTTTATCAAACCGTCGAAAATGTTCTTTCATCATCAGATCAAATTTAGCAATCGCTTCAATCATACCCAAAAAGTTTCCATTATTCACATCATCAAAATTTTCATTTTCTCCGCGAAAATCTAAATTTCTCTAGGAAAACAATTCAACTAGAGGAAGTATCCTAGAAAAAACATTTCTCAACCGATGTTTCTTCTTGTTAAATTTCTCTTGCATATGTTTATCAAGATTTTCATTCCTTCGAAGCCTCACTTCCAACTCTGTCCATTTAGTCATACATAAGATCTTTTGATTTTAAGTAAACTAGCCCTCGCCTATCATGATTTTCTCCATTGCACATTTTTCTTGTATAAGATGAATGAGAAAAACACTATCAATATTTTCCGTTGAAAAATGATAGTCAATCGATAGTCTAATCGAAAGACCTCTTTCAACCAAAATATCTCTCATTCCTTTCCTAATCGTTTTCCAATTTTCAGGATCACTGACATCCATATTTCCACTGTTGATTTTTTCTAGAAATTTATATTTTGTTTCTTCCATATTCTCATCTCCAGCAACACTTCCATCTTGTTTATCGATATCCTCTTCTTTTATAACATTCTCACCGACATCAATCTCATTTTCTTTCTCGATAATTTCAGCTTCGGTAGCTACACCAACCTTAGAAGTACAAGAAATTGTAATAATTTTGTTGTTGTTGAAATGTTAAACTTTATTAGCTACACAAAAACCTATACAAAATTGTTTCGAATAAAGAAATTGAAAGCTTCATAAAGAATCAAACTCTAACTGAAAACCATAACAAAAGAAGACCACTAAACTTGGTTGGATTATTTTGCTTGAGGAGCAAACAACTTCAGTCGTATATGCTTATCAACTTGCTTAATGATTTCACCCGCAGTACGTAGATTACCACCATGACATCTTCGATTTTGTTCAGTCCAGACGTGATAAATGCAAGCCTGGAAAGCCAATCTCAGCAAACAAAGTCTCTTTTGATCAAAAGAAATAAAGATCATATGAGAAAGCAATATTTCCCAAGAATACACAAACTCGCTTTGAAGTATCCCAAAAGCTAAACCCCGCCAAACTTCTCAAGCATAAGAACATTCAAAAAACAGATGGGATCTTGTCTCATGGCTTAAAAGACATAAGACACAAGTGGGATCGATTTGCAAACCCCAAGAACAAAGTCGATCACAAGTATCCAATCTGTTCCTAGCGGCTAGCCATGTAATGAAAGAGTGTTTTGGAGTGGATGAAGTGAACCATACACCTTTAAACCAAGCCACAACATGAACTCTTGATCGAACAATCTCCCATGTTTTCTTTGAAGAAAACGAAGTCTTATATTTTTCATCACCAAACTTCCATTCAAAAACGTCCGAGCCTGCCTCATCTGATGGCTGATTCATAGACTGCAGCGCTGAGACTATGAGCTGCTCATTTGCTGCTCGGCGATTCCTCAAACGCCAATGACTTAAACCAAATTCATACACTGTCATATGCAAAGGAATTCCAAAATCTCGAAGACCATGGTTTTCAGCGATATCAAGAAGATAACCCAATGAAGTCCAATTGTGGAGCCAAAAGGAGGTTGATCGACCATTCTTTATCTTCACCCGCAAAAAGTTGAAGCAAGAGAATGCAACTTTAAGATCTTACGGCAATTCCAAGACCCTATGGAATTCGAAGCTAACCACAATGATCCTTCGGCGCAAAAGATAAATCTTAACCCAATCCACCCAAAGAGATTTCTTTGCAGAAAATATCCTCCAAATTAGCTTCAAACCAGAGACCATACTAACTTCCAAAGCTGACCGAAGACCTAAGCCTCCTTCCGATTTTGGCTTACATACATCAGCCCATGCCACCTTTGCTTTTGCCGTACTCATTTCTGCTCTGGACCATATAAAAGAAGCACATAATTGATCAATTTCTCTCAGACATTTCTTTGGCAAGCAAAAAGCATAACAACAAAATTGAGTAATAATAGAAATGACCGAAAGAAGTAATTGCAATCTCCCCGTGAAAGATAGCATACACACTGTCCATGCTTTAAAATTCTCTCGAATACGATCCAAAAGAGGCTCGTAGTCATCTTTTGTCAATCTCTTAGTCGTCAGTGGCAATCCCAAATACCGAACCGAGAGATGATCTAAGCGAAAAGGAAATGTGTTCAAAATCTCTTCATGAGTATTCGCGGACATCCCAACCATAAAGATAGAAGATTTCTCAAGACTAATACATAGTCCAGACATGGTAGCAAATTGGTCAAAGACATGTACCACCACCTCAACTGATCGATGCGTACCATCCATAAAAACCAATATATCATCGGCGAAAGATAAATGTGTTAAACCAAGATTGCAACATTTATGATGATATCCCATGAGACCATCCACAACCTTTCTATTTAACAAAGCAGAGAGGACATTCATCGCAACAACAAACAAATAAGGTGAAAGGAAACACCCTTGTCTTAGACCTCTTGAACTCGAGAAGAATCCTGCGAGCTCGCCATTTATCTGAACCGAGAATGATGGAGTAGTAATACTGATGCGGATCCACGTCACAAAGAGCTCATGAAAACCCATAACACGTAGCACCGCTATCAAAAAATCCCATTGGACCGTATCAAAAGCCTTTGAAATATCTATCTTCATAGCACATCTACTTGAAACGTTCAGATTATGATAATACTTAACAAGCTCTGTCGCTAACAAAATATTCTCCAACAATAAACGGTCTTGTATGAAGGCAGACTGATTTGGCAAAATAAACTCTAGGAGCACATTCTTCAATCAGTTTGCCAATATCTTGGTATTATTTTGTACAAAATGTTGCAACATGAGATGGGCCGGTAATCCTTAAACTCCATAGAATCCTCTTTCTTCGGGATTAAAGCAAGGATGGTAGAATTAAAACCCTTAGGAAGATAACCATTGATGAAAAAAGACCGAAAATCAACCACCACATCTCTTCCTACAATCAGCCAAGCCTTGACAAAAAATTCCTTTGTAAAACCATCCGGTCCCGAAGCCTTACTTGAAGGCATTGAAAATAAAACCGATATTATCTCATCAGCAGAAACATCACGTACAAGCATAGCCATATCAGAAATAGACACGCGAAAATCTAGCAGACCTTCCAAGAAACTTTTTTCAACACCCACATAGTCAACTAGAGTATGTTGCAAAAAGTTTTTGAACCAATTCTTGGCTGCTATCTTAATATCCTCATGCGAAGTCCTTAAAGCTTCTATTTCATCACATATAACCCAAATTGCATTACGAGAAGTCCTAGCTTGTATAGTTTTATGAAAAAATTTTGTATTGTGATTACCAAGTTGTAACCAACGAATACGAGATTTTTGACGATAGAATGGTTCTTCCAAAGATGATAAGAAAGACCAACGATCATAGGCTAATTCCTTCTTTAGAAATGTAACAGTCGATGGAGGTTCAATGCAGCTGCTTGCTTAGAGCAAAGGTTCTCGTAAGCTTCTTTAACCTTCAAAGGGAGATGACCAATATTGGTCCTATTTAACGTACGAAGAACAGGTTTTAGTAACTTCAACTTGCGTGAAAACCGACAAAGGGCCTGTCTAGAAACATGGAGAGCTTCTTTTCCATTCCAAAAATCATCCACTGTGGATATAAAGTTCTCCAAAGAAGTGAGCATTGTGAAGAACTTGAAAGGCTTGTGCAGTTGTGGAGTGAGCTTTCCCAACCGAACCATACATCACGCATGATTCAATACACCACCAGGCTCAAAAATCGCATGGGATGAAGGGAAAAATCCATCTAGAGTCACTAATAAGAGCTCGATCTAACTTTTTACTTATTGGATCACCATCTCTATGATTCCACCAAGTGAAACGAGTACTCTGAAACAACAAATTTGACAAAGAACATGTCGAAAGAAGATCTTGAAATTCTGGCATCCCAGAAGTCAAAGTAGAATAACTAGAATGCTCAGAAATAGATATTGTCTCATTAAAATCCCCCATGATCAGCCATGAATTTGAATTGAAGAGAGGAGAGGAATGATCCGCCAATAAATCAGCCCATAACTCCTTCCGTTGAGTTGGTAGATTAAAACCATAGACAAAAGAACAAAAGAACTCAACACCCGTAACTGGAAAGCTCACTGAACAAGACACCAACTGAGCCGATTTAAATATTGGTGTAAGAACCACATCATCTCGCCATATAACCCAAATACGACCCAATTGGTTGTGTTCATAGTTTGAAAGCAAACTCCAACCATCCAAAGCACGAGCCATTAAACCGAGTGATCGTGATTCTTGAACTCTCGAAGAACACAACCAAAACTAGCTGAAATAGAATGAATCCAATTGCGAAGAACTTCATGCTTACATTCTTGATTAAAACCTCGCATATTCCATGAGAAACACATCATCAATTAATGTTTTTTCTTATTACCGCGACTACCTCTCTAAGTAGACACATGGTCTTTACTTATTGAGAAATTCGGGTTATCGTAAAACCGATTGGTTCCCTTCTTGGCTCTTCTTATATATTGACGCAAAAGCGGCTCCTTTTGCTTTGAAACCGCATCCACAGTTCTTGTATCATCAGATTTGAGTTCATTACTCTCTTCTTCTGTATCACAGGAAAGAGTCGATGACCCATCTTCCTTAACCACTTCACCTTCCTCTACATCTTCCTGAAGTACTGAGAATCGTGAAGGAGAGATCAAAATCTGATCATTTACATCATCATTTGTAGAAACTTCTTTTGACCCTTTTGTTGGCGATACCTCTGTCCACCCAGAACCAACATCAACCACTTGATAATCATCCATAAGAGAACTTCTAGCAACAGGTACCACATCCTCTGTTTCTCGATACTCTGTGTTTGTCTTCGTATTTGTAATAACATCGACTACCACATAAACCTTCTCAACAAGTAACTCACCTGATTCTTCAACACCCCAAACCAACGAATTAGTAGCTAAAACTACTTCAGATAAAATATTGGACGCAATAACAACAGAAGATTCCCTACGTTCTGATGCTTCCACTTATATAGAAACAGAGGATGAATCTCCTAACTCAATAACAACATCATCCGAGGGGTTTCTTTGGAACAAAGTCACCTGTTCCACTGCTGAGCACACTTTAGATAAATGTCCCCACCTTTGACAAATAGAGCATCGTGGAGGCAACCACGAATAAGTCACATCTACCTCTATTAGTGATTCTGTTTTTGAATTCAATTTGATTCTCTTAGGTAGCTCACGTGTTAAGTTCACAATAACAAAGACACACGCCTTTTCTAGATTATTACACGCGATAGTAGATGGATGAAGATGACTTGGCTCTCCAACCGCACTCGCAATGAAACCCAATCCTTCATCAGAATACATCTTAGGTGGAACATTTTTCAGATCCACCCATACAGGAATGGAAGATATTGTTGGAGGAGTGTTTACTTCCATTGGAACCCACTCGGAAACTACCATTGGGACATCAGCAATAGACCACATGCCCCTCTTCAATACTCTGTTTTGAACCACCGAGTCGGCTATTTGAAACCGTAAAGTAGTTTTGTTAACAACATATACGTCGATCATTGATGACTTATTCCCCAATGCCCATATCTTATTGATTATCACATGCACTTTCACAACATGTGGAGCCGTATCCAATAATTTACCGATGATAAACTTCTTCCATAATTGATTCCTCCATGATCTCATATGGGACATCTATAGATGCCTTGCCATCCTCAATAAAAATTGGAAAGACATGTTTTCGAAGACCCCCTGGGTTCGATTTCGTAACCGATAACCAAGTAGTACCCCCCACCCCTCAACTGATTTAGCAACATCCTTTGTAGCCGTCGCCGGTAAACCATCAAAGCCCACCATCGTTACTAGAACAAAAACTTGATACCTCAGGTTTTAACCCTTAAATCACACTGCAAGTGCACAACAAATTGCAGTAGTATTTCAGAGATCGAATCCATAGAGACCAAGATACACACTAGGATTCTCGATTTCAGATCAAGCTAGAAGACACAAAAAACTTGTTGTTTGTTTGTCTTTTTTCCCGAAATTTCAGAGTAACAAAAGCAAGTAATAAAATGATGTAAATTCAATGGGCGAATGCGTCAGGCATTAGGGCAATTTGCAGGAAATCAGATCATAAATGAAGAAATTATCAGGGAATCAATTAAGCACCATTCTAGAACTCAAAACACATTTGTATAATTTTTCCACTCTCGTGGCTCCAATTATTATGTCTAACAACCTAAAATACTAATTCTCGTTGAATTCAGGAAGTTAAACATGCATTAAATTCGGGATTTGATTTGTTCACAAAGCACCTTAACATCAACTCTCGTTGGCTAATGATACTTTGCTCACAAGGATTATTTTCAAGCAGTCGAACCAACTCTCGTTGTATTCAATTAACCTAATATCATGAACTAGGTGATCAATCAAGTTCAAGCACTAAGAACAATCCATGTGAAGAATTCTAAAGGAGATTCCCTATCATGCAATCCTAAACATTCAATCTCATTAATTCCTTTGAAATCCCTAAAACCTAACAATGGAACTACTCAGACATAATGGAAAGAATTGAAATCATAGATGAATTGAAAGATATAATGAAATTAAAAAGATAAAAGGGGTTCAGAAAGCTTCTCTAAAAGTTTGTGGATGTAGAGTTTCTTCTCCTGAAGCATACAAAGTAAAATCTCAAAAGTCTGTGAAAAATAAAGTATGTTCCTAATTTTCGTCCTAAGTATTTATATAGGCTCTAGGGTCTTTTCCGCAAAATCTAGAAATTCTTGAGCAAAAAGAAAATTTTCCAAAACTGGACAGCATGTGTTTACGAAAATAGCCATAACTTTTAATCGCATCATTGGATTGTCTTCAAGTCACCTCCATATGAAAGATAACTCACGTGGCTACCTTGGGACAAAATTTCAGCTCGATCCAGTGATGGGAACCATTTAAAAGAAGGTCAAACTTCTGATCCATCAACATAATTCTGCATCTTCATAAGTTTATTTTTTGTCCAAATTGCTTCATTTCATTCCAAAGCACCATAAACCTGTAAAAACACCAAATGACACTAAAAGACCCCAAAAGACTCTAGGAAGTCTCAAAAATATGCTAAAAACATCGTTAGAAGTTAGTTAAAACCGAGATATATCAATTCCCCCAAACTTGAATCTTTGTTTGTCCTCAAGTAAAGACTAACAAAATCCAAGTTGGTGAAAAAGTTTGAAAATGCGGAGACTCTAAAAATCTCAGCGAACTTTGCCCTGTAAAAACATTCATCTAACCACATAAGTAAACAAAAGTGTTGGATGTTCTCCCCTAGTTCCCCACAATAACTTCCCAAGCCTATCCATACTCTAAATCCCAAACATGCAAACTCAACGTCCCATCAGTTAACTCTTTAACATTCATAAAGTAGGGCATGTGTTTCTCATCAGAAATCAATGTCAGGAAATGGCTTGATATAAGGAGGGCCGATTTTAGTGGTGGACTTTAAGTGTTTAGGGCTCTCAAAAGTGTAGAACAAATGCAAAACATTATACAAAATCGCAGGAGAGATGGATCTATTAATAACCATAGTTCCTCTACTACCTAAGTATACTAATATAAACCCCAAGTAACCAAAAAAATATATGAAAATCAAGTTCCTAGGAAAACTGAAAAATACTGAGACAAACACATTTTCAGATCCCAAACATGTGCAATTTTTGGATTATATTTTTTTCCTCTTTTTTCTTCTTTTTTCATATTTTTGTGCACATTTCGAGTAGGGCCAATTCTTTACAATACATATCTCATTATAACATTAAAAACAGCCAGGAAAAATGAACCAACCACCATCTTATGCTATCATCACATAATTTTACTTTTAAAGTTAAGCATAAACCCAAAAGACATAATAGATGTCTAACCACCTATCATTCTACTAACCAATCCTAAGCAGGAGAGTACACTATGTCAATCCTATTCTGTCCATTTTTTTTGCACATGTGTGCACATAGATGAAAGATACAAAAATGAATGGAGCTAGAAAGGAGGAAAGATCAAGGTGTGGTACCAAACTAAAGATGAGTCTGACTATTCAGGAAGAAAGAGTAGTAAAAAGATAGAACATTCCTGAGTGTTAGTGGTTCAATCTCTGTCAAAATACTGATGAGAAAAATTAAGTTCAATTAAATAATCCAAATAAATTGAGTTAACGTCAGATCAAATTGAATCTACTGGTTGAGACTTTCAGGTAGGGAGTTCAACCATAGGGTTCACTGGCTTGATTGTACTAACATCCTCTGCAACAAAATGGCCATTTCAGAAATCACAAAAGAGAACAAGACAATTGGTTCAACATTCATCATCAATTTCCGTCTTAATCTCCTACTAAGTTTTGGCTCAATAAAACAAAGAAAAAGACTCAAAAGTTAGAACACACCAAAAGAAAAAGAAAAAAAATCAGTACCAGAAACACCCTCCCCAGACTTACTTCACACCGTCAAAGTTTTTTTTAAGGAGACGGCGCAAAGAAAAAGAGAAGAAGAAGATTTTTTTGTCAAATAAAAAGAAGATTGCCAAAAAAAGAAGATTCTTTATGTCAAATTAAAGGATTTTATCAGTGATAATCGATCAAATCTTAAAAAAGATACCGTTGGATTTCATTTTAAAAAAATCCTTGGGAAAAAGACAAAAAATCTAAGGATCTTCGAACCTAGGAACTAAGACCATGATTAATGAGAGTGTTTAAGAAGGGTTCTTAAAAAAAATACTTTATTACAAGGGTTCCTAAAATCTATGAACTCTTTGTAAAAGTTTCTTAAATAAGAAACTTTTACAAGAGGTTCTTAGATTTTAAGAACCCTTGTAATAAATTATTATTTTTTAAGAACCCCTCTTAAATCCCCCATTAATCTTGCTCTAAGAGCAACGGCATTAGTAGAGTCTCTCAAATAATATTATTTTAATTATATTTTATTTTGTAATTTTTTGAAAAATAATGAACCACTAGTTGAAAGACAAGTTTGAGCTGTGTCTCTCAAAATTTGTTGAGAATCTCTCAAAGAAGAGCTGCTCTTCGATCTCTCTCTCCTCTTTTACAATTAGTTATATTAAATTTAATCATAAGAGACTCACTTAGAGCATGCCAATGTGGATGCTCTAAAGGTGAAGAACACCAACATACAAACCATCTTAGCTACGATCATTTTTTCTATATGCGACCTAAATTTTTTCTTTATATGTTATGGCTTAAAGCAAAAGTTTTTTGTGCCTTAATAGAGAACATGCCATGTTAGATTCCATCTCAAATCAGAGAATCATAAGATCATTTGATTCATAATTTCCCATTCGAGTGGTTATAAATGAAAGAAATAATGGAAGCATCACGTAATGGTTGGAGTTTGTGCATGCGAACGATTTCATTCAGTTTACAAATTGTGTATAGTGCTCTAAAATGCTATTCGAAGAAAAAATTGATTTTTTTTCGCAAGGCATGTCGCAATAAGATAGTTAGTAACAATGTTCAAGGTGGTGCTAAATAACGAATTAAGAAGCATTTCGACGTACTTTTCAGATTTGTGCAGAACAAGAACAATTGAAGAATAAATGATCTCGGCATCCAAATGGCACATAACATAGTATACAAGCTGAAGAGGTGGAGCTACTCCAACTGATCATACAATCTATTTTAGATGGATGATTCTTAAAAGCTCGTCATACAACAAAAGCATGCTTTAGCAAAGCGTTGTTAAACCGAACTCTCAAAATCCAATCTTTTACTCACTTATGGTTCCAAATATTTTCAAAAGTGTGCGTTGATAAAAACATACACCGATAAAAAATATTTTTTTCTTTCGACAAAAACACGTTCTTACCATCACAAACAAGGGTTGATGGAGAGTAGATTGAAGCAATTGCAGAGTAGGATGACGCAGCCTCCTAATAATCCATTCAGTACCAGTAGCCTTAGCAACTGACACATATAGTGGGATACTAAATGCTATGAACCCTCGAAATCTCACAATGTATATTAGTTAACAAATTGGGTGCCAATTATCATACAAAGAAAAAGTATTTAAACCATTTCTCACTTCGAATTTTGATAAACCATGAACCAAATTACGAAACCTCAAGAGTTTTCTCCAAACCTACGAGCTCGTTCCTGCCTTGTATGTCTAAAATGATCCTTCATTTATAAGATAAATTTTCTCCAAATTCACTCACAAAGAGTTTGTTGATGGAACTAATGCCAAATGAGTTTGAAACCAAAAATTTGATTCACTTTCCATAAAAAGATTAAACCGCTCTCTGCATTTGAATAGAAAACATCATCCCACGTTGGTTTTGCACGCTTAGCTTTAACTTTAAGCTTAGGTCTTGACCAAAGGAAAGTTGCACTAAGTTTATCAATCTCAGGTAAGCATTTTCGCGACAGATTGCTTGATATTACAGATGATAACAGTTGGAGACCCCTTGCAAATGATAAGAACCGTGCAAAACATGTTTGAATTTTCTTTCGAACCATCACAATCAATGGCATATAATCTGCCGATGTCTGTGAGTTGTAACAAAAAAGCCTATATAATGAACCGAGAGCACAACTATCTAATGTAGACTCAAGTTTTAGCCTAGTTACAACCTAGTTCCAAGTGTACAACATCTGCAGTAATATTGAGGGATCAAATCCATAAAGACTAGACATTCAAGCTTAGGATCCGTTGATTTCAAGACAAAGCTAAGAAGGAGATATGTGTTTAGGTTTGAGATTTTTATTTGGTTTTTTAATGTTCAAAAAAATGAAACCTATTATAGCATGCATATGTACTTGGGATAGATTAATGAAATGATATGCATCAGACAAACACAAAGTGTAAGCAAGCAAGCAAGATTAAGATTTGACTAGGGGTATAATGCGTAGTGTAGAACACATTGCATATGTAAATTCTCTCCACTTTTAAAGCTCGGGATTCTATACCCTTAACAACCAAGGGATTCAAGATTGATTGTTCACGATTCTATATCGATTTACTTTTAACTGTTCAAAGTTCTATATCGATCCACTTTCGTTGCCTATATATCAAGGCTCACCAAATAACAGGATCCCGCAGTATGACAAGTTTTTGGAATGCAACCTAAGATCTATTTACAAACTGGCCTAGCAAGTGAAATAGTATTAAAGCATAAGTAAATATGAGAACAGTACTAATAAAACCTAATCGATTAGTAATCCAATCCAAACAAGCTCATTAAATCCATGTTATATATTGTCTAACATGCCAAATAATCAATAAATAAAATGTAAACACGAAATCAAGAAAATACAACATGAATTCATATCAAATCGAAGGACGAAAGATAAATAAAAGCGAATTGTGGAAGAAATATGGATGTATTTAGATGAAACGTATCATATAGTGGCTACAAAGGGCACGACCCAAAAATATTTTGTCCTTGACTGCTAAGGAATTTAATCGATTCTAACATAAATAACTCTCTTCGAAAGAAGGCTAAAAATATCTATTTATAGTCTTCCTTCACTAAGGTCAAAATATGCAAAATTGGACTTCAAGGCCTCCAGATGTTGGGTATCGTGTCAATCTTTAAGTTGAGTTATTGGGTATGAAAAGGCTTGGAATAGAGTCATAGTAGTGACTGTCTGGTTCGAAATCCAAGTCGTCTTTCTTTTATTTTGTCCTTTCTACGCACTCTTCATGTGTGACTTAGTTGGACCGGTCTTCAATAAAATTGATGTAACGCTTTGTCCAATGCTTCAAATGAGACGAAACCAGTTTGAGATGAAGTCTAACTTAATTTTGTAGTTCATGTCCTAATTTTACCAAAATTAATTTAGGGAAAGACCTTTGTTTTGGATGATAATTATGATGATTAGAAACTATCCAGAAGCTGGTTTTGACTACATTTGCTCTGTAATGCTCCAAAATGCATTGTTTGACATTAATGACTTGAAACCATATATATAAGAAAACTATCACTAATCCTTTAGAAACGTGTAAAAACACTAACAAAACATATTAAAATACATAGCAAAAATAGGTAAAATAGGGTTTTATCATTGTCGCCCAATCAACAGAGCGATCCTAAACTTCAAGAGACTAGAAACGAAGGAAAGAAAGGGTGGTTTATAATTTTTGCTATAAAGATCTCACAAACCTAAATCGATTAATGACTATCATTTTTGTAGAAACTCACAACAACATATACAAAGTGACAAAGAAAAAGAAATAAACCTTATTGATCGATAAAGCTAAACCGTTAAGAAAAATTGCTTCAACTTTAGTTAACAATGATTGCCGATGGGAGAAAGAGACTACGATGAGTTAGGATTTTTGTTCTTTTTTTTCAAATCTTGTTACTTATCTTGTTAATCAAGTTTACTTTTTGTCGGCATTTTTTGTTTCATATTAATAGTTTTATACTTTTAATTTTTAAAAATATTATAAGCGAAAACAAAAAGGGAAAATATAAAAAAATACTTAAACTAACGACATTTTAGACATGACAATACAAAATTTTGGTTACTTAGGGCTTGTTCTTCTAGCAGTTGTTGCAATAGTGATAGCGACAACAACAGAACAAAAGGCAAAATAAAAGCTGCCCGCTAAACTTGATCCTACGTCACATGTTACCGTCGTCTTTATTTCTAGAGGTGAAAAACTATGTCTATCACGTCACTCGTAATCAACATCAGCGACTGTTCCCCGCACCCTTGCACAAACTTACATCACAAGTTACTTTTATTTATAACTTTTTTTTTTCTATCGCTATCTTTGCAGTAGCGACACGTGATCGAGATAACATATAACATTCGTCTCACTTACTTGATCGAGATAGCAAATTATAGTTGTACGTTATGACTTTAACAACAAATTTTAGTAAATGTATTTATTAAAATTCCAATTTTATCATAAATCAAAGCGTCTCAATCAAACTAACTAAACCTAAAAACCATTTTAATGTACAAAAATCTGAAATAAAATATAAAATATAACCATTTTAATAACAACCTAGCATTCGAACCGGACTCGTCTTGAACCTTCACTAGTACTTGATAAAGGTAATCTTTGCCCACATGATGTCCAACACTACTGAAAAATCTACATACGAAAATACTAACTCATAAACATGCATCATGCAAAATGTTCAACAAACAATCACCGATCAACAAAAATAGATATGTCCGAAATAATACTCATATCCTCAACTCACATTAATCACGTCCGATAATAATTGCATCACATTATTGGTCTGGTTGTCACTTCAAAAGATAATACGCCACCTTCAAAGTTTAGATTGGAAAAATAACATTTTACTAAACGGTAAAAAATTAAAAAAACATCGATATGTTCAAAAGTGAAAGAAAGTGAATGTTCCAAATCGTTTTTCATTTTTTAATCAATACTACCAATTCAGATAGATCTATTTGTTCTATGGAATAAAACAATAGTTGTTCACCCAAAAAAATATTGTAAAAATTGTAAGTACAAAGAGCTCTTACAACCTACACAAAAATGTGAATCAGACAATACAAAAACACACAATTTGCATTCACTAGTAATCTTCAAGTTAACTTTACAATAGTTACACTTTTTTGGTATTACATAGCACTAAGAATACTCTCTTAATATATCACCAATAGATTCACCAGCACAATAAATCACTAGTTGTTGTTACACAACAGTGTACAACCACAGCTGGTGCCAATCTAAGTCACTATCTTAACCCTCTGACATTTGATCCCTCAGGAAACATATCAGACGACCAATGAACACTTTCTTCTCAACTTTCTCTCCTAAAGTTATAAACATAAATCTCTCGAATAAAAGCTATAAGTGTTACTCGATCTCCATCGAACCTTAAACCTTCATATAGCTTCTCCAAGATTCCTAAAATCCTAACCATAGAATCTTCAAGTAAATGTTCGATATGGAAATCTTCCTTTTCATGTTTATCTTTTTTTCTTAAAACGAATAAATTTATTCTCTAAGCATATTCTTTGCTTAATATAAAAAGGCATAAACTTACTCCCCAAGTGTATCATTTTCTAGAATATTCCATATCTGTGTAATCTGCCACATCAGCATCACCATGTCCATGCTAGCCTAATACATCTCTAAATGCATATTCCACCAACACAACAATGACTGCATCTTCATCACCCAACATCTCTTCTCCAGCCAAATACACCTTTTTCACGTCATCTTTAATTTTTGTAACAGTTGTGTACTTTTTTAGCATACTTCTACTAGTATTTCAATCAACCAAAATCTGCACATATTAAACGCTTCATAAGTTACTCCACTATTCTGAGTCTTAAGCATTACATCCTCAATATGTAATCGATGCCCATTGATGACATAATCCTTATAAGTCTGAGCTATATGTCTTGGTCTGTAAGCCATCCATGTAAGTTATTCTGAATGTTCTTTAGAGTTATTAGAGAACTAATAACACAAAAGAAAATGAAATGAAGTTATTTTAATGTTAAGTGACTCAACAATAAATAAAGAGTAAACAGATAATAAAATTGTTCGACCTTTTTTGCATCCACTATGAGAACCTGTCTCCATGAAGTTTCCAAAGTAGAGTTTCATTTCTTGCACATCTAACATCATTGGTTTGTAATTCTTCTAAGTGCATCCTGTTATACAATAGCATTATGTTAGTTTTGCAGAAATACTCATATATAGTTGAGGTTGACTGTGTCTAGTGTTGAAATTATTACATATGGAGTCATCAATTCCATGTTCATCAGGATATATCGATGGGTTATATCTCGCTCTTTATCAGCTAGATTAATTTGTGGACCCTTCTGCAATGGACGACCTTCAAGTATGGATACACTTGTCTCAACATCTTCATTACATTTAATTGTTTTTTCAACAGGCACAAAATTACATAGAAACTCTAAGCAGAATCCTATACATTCACCAACCAAATATCCCCCAGCCATACACGCTTCAGGCCTTGCATAGTTTTTCACATACAACTTTAGTGTTTTCATGTACCTGTACCTCAATTATATAATCAGTTAGTTAACAAAACAAAGACAATACCAAATATAAAGGATAATTTCATTACCTTTCAAAAGGATACATCCATGTGAAGTGCACAGGTCCACCGAGTCTTGCCTTTGTTGCTAGATGTATCGAAAGGTGGAACATTATATCGAAAAGGGAAGGAGGAAAATATCTCTCTAGTTGGCACAATTTTTCTACACCCTCAGCCTCTAAAGTGATCAGTATGTGAGGATCAATAACACGCTGACATAGTTTGTTAAAGAAGTTGCACACTCTAGTCACAGTAACTGTGGGTCCATCAGGGAGCAAGCCTCTCAGTGAAACCTGTAGCAGATTCTGAAGAAGGACATGATGGTCATGAGAATTCAACCCACCAATTATGGGAGGATCCACCGAAACACAGTTGGCAGTGTTTGCACAATATTCGTCAGGCCCTCTGAATAATCTTAACCACTTGCAGAAAACCTTTTTCTCATCCTTTGTCAGCCAATACGCTACATGAGGTAGGTAAGTTCTCTTCCCTCCTTTCTGAATGTATAGCTTCTTTCGAATCCCCATGTCTGCCAAGTCCGTGCTACACCATCTTTTGACTTTGCACTTTGTATCAGAATAGCCAAGATAACATCAAACACGTTCTTCTTCATATGCATAACATCAAGGTTGTGCCGAATTGGCATATCCTAACAATAGAAACAAGCTCAAGATTTAGTTCTGAATGAAATGAAATTATAATAAAATGAAGGTACTTTAGTGACATTTTTGTGTAAGTGCTTACCTTCCACTAGGGAAAATCAAAGATAATTACCTTTTCTTTCATCTTTAATTATCATTGTCCTCTTCGTACTCTTCTTTTGAAATCTCCTAATCATCACACAAAGATTTTCTTTTCTTTCTGCTTATTTTCGGTAAAGGCTTACCAAAATCATTTTTGAAATCTTTAAGTGCCTCCAATATTTCTTCTCCACTCTGAATTCTATTTACTCTCCCTTCTTCCATAGTGTTGTCTACCCATTAGTTTCTTCTTCTGTATGGATGATCAGGTATGAGCCTCTTTCTGTTTCCTAAATACACATGCTTCCTACAAAACTTCAACCGTCTGAAAGGTGTATCTTTTCCACACACGTTGCACGCTTGTTTGCCTTTGAATTTACACCCACCCAATGTCCCTAAACCTGGATAACCACTAATACTCCACATCAACAATGCTTTAAGTGTAAAGTGTTCCTTCATAAAAGAGTCATACACCACAATACCTTCATTCTAGAGATCCTTTAGATCATCTATCAATGGTGCAAGGTATACATCGATGTTGTTGCTTGGTGAAGTTGAACAACGGATCAATAATGTCAACATAATATTCTCTGCATTCATACACTTGGTTGGGTACATGTTATAGTTAACCAATAACACCGAACATGTGTTGTACTTGGAATTCTGAATCGAGAAAGGATTCATGCTATCAGTGGAAAGACCTAGTATGAGGTTTCTTGGTTCCGCTGAAAACTCAGGGCATTTATGATTCACATTTTCCTAAGTTATTGAATCCACCGGATGACGCATTGTACCATCTGAACTACCATCATTGATATGCCAACACAACTCTTCCGCTATCCTTTTCGATTTAAACATACGCCTGAATTTTTCTTAGTTGGAATCTCGTTCTTTTCCTCAACATTATGTTGATCCTTTTCCCATGTCGAAACATTACATCTTGGGCAACTTTCAATATATTCGTATTGCTTCCAGAATAAGATATAGTCGTTCTTGCAAGCGTGAGTCATGTCGTAGCCAAAACCAAACAACTTCAAGAATCTATTCATCTAATCTGTTGATATGGGGAGTGCGTTATCTATGGGAAGTATGTCATGAACTACTGTCAGCAGCTGATCAAAGTATTTTTCAAACATCCCACTCTTCAATTTGATGCAATAAAGTCCTATAATCGCAAAAACCTTTGTGTAGTTGGAACATGTGGAGTATAATGGAGTTTCAACATCTTCTAGCTTCTTCTTAAACTCATATTCTTATTTGCTATCAACCCCATCTGCTTGATCTTCCATGTGTAGATCTATATTGTCTTCACCATTAAAGAAGGTTGTTCTACTCAGATCATAAGCTTCAAAGTCATAGCTCGAACCATCAATTGACTTATCAGTCTTTACATCACAATGCATACTCCAATAAGAATTCCTCTTGTACCATTGATCCATACCCCTAATCACTAGGTGATCCTCCACTGTATATACCGCCTGATGGCATAAATTGCAGCATTCAATGCAGGGACACAACATCTCAATAGGATTACCAAAAACTTGAAACTCATAGTTTTAACCTGAATATATCACTGCAAGTGCACAACAAACGCATTAGTATAGATGGGATCGAATCCACAGAGACGAGTTACACACTAAGACCTTTATTTCGAATCAAGCTAGAAGACACGTAAATTGTTTGTTGGTTTTTTTGTGACTAAAGTAAAAACGAGAATTAAAACGATGTAAAAGCGTCAGGCCTCAGAGTAATTCGCAGGAAACATGATAGATAAATAGGAATTTAGAAAGGGAAATATGAAGCAACGTTCTTGAAATTAAATCACTAAAGCAGATAAATCTCCTCCCAGAGTATTTAATCTCTATGTTTAGAACAATGAAATCTAACTCCCGTTGAATTCAACAGAACTAAACATGCATTAAGGTCAGGTTTGATATGTTCAAAAAATACCTTAACATCAACACCCATTGGCTAAGGATATTATTCTCATCTAAGATATTTTCAGGTTTCTAAATCAACTCTCGTTGTATCTATCAACCTAAGATCATGAATCAGGTAGCTAATCTAATTCAAGCAATAAGTTCAACTTAGATGAAGAATCCTTATGATAGTTTTCCCAAATCTAACAACCTAAATCATCAATTCATGAAATCCTTTGAATTCCTAAAAACTAACAATGAAACTACTCAGACATAATTGAAGAACACAAAATAATAGATGAAAAGAAATACATAATGGAATTAATAAGTAAATAGAGTTTAGAAATCTTCTCCAAAGGTTCTGGAGTCTGAGATTCGTCTCCCCAAAAGCATAAAAAGAAAAGGCTCAAAAGTATGTGAAAAATAAAGTCTGAATAACCTAATTTTCATCCAAGATATTTATATAAGGCTCTAGGGTCTTTTATGCAAATATGGAAATTCGTGGGCAAAAAGGGAAATTTCCGAAACTCGACAGCATGTGATTACGAAAATGGCCATAACTTTTGATCGCAGTGTTGGATTGTCTTCAAACCACCTCCATATAAAAGCTAACTCACATGGCTATTTTGTGTCATAATTTCAGCTCGATCCCATGGTGGGAACTCTTTCGAACAAGACCAAACTTCTGACCCTTCGACATGATTCTGCATCTTCGATTGTCTATTTTTTTGTCCAAATTGCTTCATTTCTCGTCAAAGCACCTAAAATCTGTAAAAGTATCAAAGGACACAAAAGACTCTGAAAGAGTCTAAAAAATACACCAAAAACACAATTATAAGTTAGTAAAAACCGAGATATATCAATTACCCAATCTCACTGACGATGCTTTAATAAATGTAGACGCCCTTCTCTGATACTCTAGACTAGCCTTGTGATGTACAAACATTATAAGTTTCAGTAAGATAATAAAAAAAACTTGTACTTATCAAACCAATGAAGATAACAAACAAATCAATACCTTGGATGCCAAACCCAAGACTTGTCTATGTTTAAACAACACCAAATCTCCACGACCAAGTATACATAAATATAAGATAATAATAGGCGACGTGTGTTGGGAGTAATTTAGGTCATGGGAATTCCCCAGGCTTAGATGAAGTACAACAGTAAGACCTTAAAGCAGGGGAATGCCCAGAAGAAGGAAGCCAGACGACGTCACATAGCCGGAAGCCAGAAGTCAGATGACCTTGCATAGCCGGAAGCCGAAAGCCAGCCGACCACCCCTCTCCTTTATTTTTATTATTTAACTTAGTAGATAATGACGTGTATTCTAGATATAGATGCATATATTCTACATATAATCATGATATATCCAATTCTTGGAGAGATAATCATGAACGACGTGTATAAATACAAAAGCTTAAGGGCAAAACGTGTATGCACGAAACCCTAAGCCAATTAATCAATACAACACCTGTTGTCTCGCCATTATTGATCTCAAAGCTTAGGATAAACCTCACTTTATCTTTGCTAAACATTCATCGACCTCCAGCTTCCGTAGTGCTCCAAAGAACGACCAAAATCACCCATAACAGTTGGCGCTAGAAGGAGGGGAGCTTTCAAAAACAGCTACGTGACGATGGTTGAAGATAATCATGAATCAGCAAACATCACGCCAGCACGAGCAGAATTCACCTATGAGGAGATGCGATCTCAGCTAGAGACTTTGCAAAAGAGATTAGGAGAGATGGAGAAGCTTCGAAGGGATCAGACTCCAATTGGAGCTGATGCCGCAACTGCAGAGCTTCAGACCCTGAGGCAGCAGATGGAGGCTCATGCCAAAACACTCCAAGAGAATACGCAGCACCTGCAACAACTAGAGCTGGAGAACGAGACCCTCAGAGAGGCAAATTCGGCTTTGATGGCAAATCAAGCCACGAATCACAGGTTCAGGGTCCATGTTCCCTAGATGCCAACTCTGGAAACTCCTCCTACCAACAACCTTGGAGAAAGAGGAAACCCAACAGCAACGGGAATCCAGGAGGACCAAAACCTTGCTCAAGAGCGAGAAGACCTGATGGAAATAGGAGAGTCGCAAGCCGAAGGCCTCGCCCCACTCTCTGATGAGGCCAGACGACTGGAGCAGATGTTCTTCAACAAGTTTGAGGCGCTGCAGTCGGTGATCGAACGACTTCCGGGTTTTGCTCCTCTTCTGAGGAAAAGTGCCCTAAGCTCTTATGCGGACATCCCCTTCTCAGAAGAGATCACCCACACCGACATGCCAAAGAAGTTCATCTTCCCATTCATTAGGTCGTATGACGGGACTTCCGACCTGGACAATCATATTGCGCAGTAAAAGCAGAAGATGCCTACTGTGGCAATCCAGAAGGAGCACAAGGAGACCACCATGTACAAGAGATTTGGCTCCAGCCTGACAGGGGCCGCCTTGTAATGGTTCATATCGATTCCAACCGGAACCATAAGATCCTTTGCTCATCTGACTGATCTGTTTGTGGAGCGATTTGCTAGCTGCAGAGTGTCTCCCAAGTCCTCTGATGACCTTTATGAGACCAGGCAGCGTAAGGCAGAGCCAATCAGGAGCTACCTTCACCGCTTCAACAATCAGAAAGTCACAATCCCAAACTGCAGTGTTGCCACCACAATTTTTGCCTTCAAGAGAGGACTTCTTCCTGATTGTGATCTGTATAAGGAGCTCACTAAGTATCATTGCAGAACGATGGAAGACGTGCTCTCCCAGGCCCATCAAGTGGGAAGAAGATCTACTTGCCAGGCAAGAATCTCGGGTCATGAGGGCCGAGAAGATGGCCAAAGATGACAAGCCTTACCAAAGACCTGCCAGAGAAGATGGACAGAAGGGACCTAAAGGACACAAACCTCTGGGTAAGCCAGACGTCAATAGATTCTCGCCGGTACATACTTGGCCGGATGTATCCAACCTGTCAATATCAAGCGCGGAGCTGGTAGGAGTCCTGAAAGAGATGGGAGGCCAGGTTAGATGGCTTCAGAAGATGAGGTCACCCGACCATCGCCGAAATCCAAAAAAATGGTGCGACTTCCACAATGACCACGGTCACAGAACGGAGGATTGTATATCCTTAAGAATAGAAGTCAACGAGCTGCTCAAGAAGGGACACCTACGGGAATTCCTTTCCAACAAAGCTAAAGAGAAGCTGGATAACCAGGAAGAAGGAGTCCCAGCCGGCCGTCAAGCGCCTGACTCCTTGAGGCACAATAGGGTGATCAATGTCACATCCGGAGGTTCAGAGATAAGTGGCATCACGCATGCTGCTGCGAAGAAAAGCACAAGGCTCGCTAAAAAAAATCATGGCACCCCGGAAGTCAAGCGCCAGAATCTCAGCCAGGAAGTCATAAGTTTCACGACTGGAGGACAAGATGGGATCCTGACTCCACACCACGACGCATTGGTTGTTTCATTATCGATGGCAATTGTTTGGTGAAGAGAGTACTTTTCAACAATGGGAGCTCTACGAACGTACTTTTCTTGGGAGCATACACAGACCTGGGTCTGACCCAGGAAGCCTTGATCAAGAAGACCACGCCGCTGGTGGGCTATAGTGGGGAAGTCAAGAAAACCTTTGGAAAGATAACACTTCCGGTGTGCGCCGGAGGAATCAACCTGTCCACAAAATTTTCTGTAATAGACTGTCCCTCTGCCTATAACATGATCATGGGCAGGCCCTAGATACACAAGATGAGAGTCGTGCCATCAACCCTTGTTGTGGGTAAGCTTTAAAATTTGTAAAAGCTCGTTTCCTAACAATAACACAATCCGCAAGTGCACGGATATGTCATCGTAGTACTTAGGGGTTGAACCACAAGGAGCAAACTTAGACTAGACAGACCTAAACTTTGGGAATACACATTTAAACTTAATCTAAGCAAATAAGGGA
>OVAN01001108.1:0-44965 GCA_900406275.1 Anastatica hierochuntica | reverse complement strand
CAATAAGAAAGAGTTCGGCGTCGCGAATTGCCGGAGATTGAGCTCGCTCGGTGTCGTTGGCGAACGACGAACAACGAAGAACAACGAAGAACGACGAAGATGAATTTTTGTTTTTTTTTCATTAAAATTAATTCAATTAATTCATCATATTTGTGTAAGGGCAATTGTGGAAATCACCATTATTATTAAGAGTAGAGGAGTAGTGAGATTATGAGAGTGTATGAGAGATTGGTTTTGAAGAATGGAGAGTATTTTAAACTTTGCCCCGTTCAAGGACCGGTCTAAATCGGATGGGCATTTCCAGTTTACTGAAATTAAGGACAGAGTAAACCAATTTAAAATCAAAAGATTTGGATTAGATTCAATTCAATCAAAAGGTCAATCACAAAAGCATTCCAAACATTTACAAACTAAGCATCTCACTCTCTCTCTCTAAAGCTCTTTTCTAAATCAATCACTAAAGAAAACATACATAAACAAACACTACACACATCTCTCTCTCTGTCTCTAAAGATTTTATCAACTTCCTTAAATTTGTTTGCTTCACCACACAAAAAGACTTGCATTTTTTCAAACAGCAAGCTTGTAAATGACTGTCACCGGAATGTTAACAACGTGACCTCGGTCTCCAAACAGTCCAATTCTCCCAAAACTCGCTGTTGAAACATTCTTTATGGCTTGTAAGACTATACTCAACATCTTTGTCTGTCCGTTTCCGACTGTAAACTTGGCAGGTGACACCTTAACCGATACTGAGTCCGGGGCCATCCACCCGACTGTATATGTTTCGTTTGCAACCGTGCCTGCAACATTAGTGACCCATCTTAGGACCGTTCGCGTACCAACCAGCTTAGCTATTGTCACTGAGGGTAAGTTCAGGTCAGAGGCTGCAAGGGAAGAGTTGTACGCCATGCAGCTTTCTCCAGTGTAGTTGAGAACTACCGGTGATGATCCGTTGATTAGGCAGAGAAACTTCATATATTCATTGTAACCTACATTTCCAGAGAGACACTTGATGTGAAACGTTGATCTCTAAAATATGTGAAATGGGTTTCTTCAAAGAAGTTGTTTATAAGAGTGAAGGTTTCTCCTTTTTCATATGCTCAAGGTACAATGAACATTGGAGATTCAAGAAAGCATTATTTACCTATGTCAAAAATCAAACCAGGGTCAAGAGCTGCAGTAGCATTCACAAATCCACTGCCCATATCGAAAGGCGTTGCAGGGGACTGACTAACGTCCGGATTTAAGACAGTGCGTTGCGCCATTATATGCTCACCCTTCCTGTCTGATAGAGAAGACGTTGTCGAAAGCGCTGATCCAATGGCTGCAGGAGTGAAATGAGGGTACTTCTGCTTGATGAGCGCCGCGATACCCGTTACATGTGGAGCAGACATGCTTGTCCCTGATTCCATAGCGAAACGTTCACCTAAATACCGCCAATTTACAAGCTCAAAAAGACTACCAAAAACACACAAAAAATGGGTAATTTTGAAATGGATGTTTGTACCTTGAAAATCGGTTGTACCGATGCCCAGAGGACTCCAAGCGCCCCATATAGAGTTCCCGGGAGCTACTAAGTTGGGTTTCATTACATCAGCATTTTCAAAAGAGTCGTCTTCTGGGTCAGGTCCCCTAGCAGAGAAATACATGACCTTTGGAGCTGTAATGCCATAGGTAGGCTTCATAACACCAACAATTCTCGCAACCGAAGCGGAACCAACAATTTTGCCTGAACCATTGTCCCTCAATAGCGAAGAGTTGTAGTACCGGAGTAAAGCCTGTATGAAGGCCACAGGAAGATCTAAGTTACATTATTGTTCAGTGTGTAATAGACTACTTTGCATTTTAAGATCTTGATACCTGAGAATCTTGTGAGGAGGATATTAGAATTCCAGGGATATCCATCGGAGTTGAACTCAACTGGAAACCGGTTGCAGAAGGATCCATATAGAAGACAAGACCTGCTGCTGTTAAGTTCTTAGCTGTCACTAATGCTTGTTTGATAGTTGAGACACCAAGAATGAATCGAACTGTGTAACTGCAGATAAGTATCTTTCCTTGCACCAGCTTCTGATCAAAGCTACTCGAATCTTGGCATTCTCCAACATATATAGCATCCATAATGGTTGTACCATTGCGGAGCGCATGTGTAGCTGAAACAAGTTTGTGCATTGTTCTCGTACCAGCTAAGAAAAAAAAGAAAAACCGGTAAGGTCAGGTCGATGAAAAAAACAAGGAAGAAGCTAAGCTATAAACAAAAACAGACTTACAAGCGAGTCCAACTCCAGAAATAGTGACATTATTTCCAAGGATTATCGAGTTACTATACACTCTATCGTGAGATGCAGCTCCTACTGTGAAGATCCATGGACTGAAGGAAGAAATGCTTTTAGGAGCTGGTCCTGTGTTTCCAGCTGCTTGGACTACAAAGATCCCGGCTTTCACAGCTGAAAGCAATGCCATATCGATCGGGTTGAAAAACGTAGCAATACCAGGAGGACGTCTATTCGGTGTGATTGATAAGTTTATTATGTCAACTCCATCTTGAGCAGCCTGGAAAAAGGGGCATCCATAACTGTCAAAACGCTTCACCAAAGTTTTGGTTGCAAAGATAAGATTTTGTACCTGATCTATGGCTGCAATGATATCTGCTGCAAAACCTCCAAACTTCTTATACAATGCCTTGTAAATAGCAATACTAACAAGAAAAGACTTAAACATTTCATTTCTTTGTTGAATTGTTTCCAATGAAAAACTCACTCTGTGATATTGACTTACTGAGCACGAGGAGCCATCCCGCTAGCGTTCCCAAGGTGATGACCAGAAACCACCACCGGGATCCCATGATTCCCAGCTGCAACAGAAGCTGTGTGACTGAACAAAGTAAACCGATATCAGCATTAACCATTTGGGGGTTAGTTAGTTGAATCAACATCCAGTGAGTTATAAACTTACGTGCCATGCCCATCACCATCAAATGGCGAAGCATCAGAGCCGACTCAGCGAAATGGCGTGCTCCAATGAGCTTCCTATTACAAGAACCGGGCGGGAAACCACTCGCAACTTCGCAGACACTAGTATACCGAGGAGGGATCGGATATGGATGTCCCGGTATTTTGTCACTGAAACTAGGATGAGTGGGATCAATTCCGGTATCAATAAACCCTATAACAATCCTTCCCCTGCATAATCAAAGCCTCCTTCGCGGAGCCAAGCTCCACTTGGCAAACCTAAGAACTGCGGCGTGTGCGTGGTTGCTTTCTCTACTGGAAAATCAAGAACCACATTGTCCACTTCCTTTCTAGCCGCGAGCCTATCAGCCTCAAGAAAGAACGAAAAAACCGCTTTTTGAACTCATGAGCTGAAAAGAATGAACCAACACTAACATATCCATACACTATTTCTAAGAAAATGTGAGTTACCTGTTCTCGGGTAATAAACGCGGAAAAACCATTGATGACATAGTGGTAGCTGTAGAGCTTAATGTAATTCTCTTTGCTCAATACTTTTCTCAGCAACAAATCATGAACTCTAATTATAGAAGAGCTTCGGTTCCTAAATGTAAATAAACAAAGAGATTAAGATCATAACTAGAGAGCATAAAGGTAACAGCTCGAAACACAAAATTCATCAGACATCATAAACTATCAGCTTCGTTTTATATCCGTTGTGTACTTTCATGGAAAAGACCAAAGAACACAAGCGATAAAAGTAATCTGGGACCCGAAATTAACGAATTCAACATCTATCGAACCATGTAGATTGAGAAGAAAAATCAACAAGGGTTTCACGAAATTTTGAGAAACGTACAATGTTTTGTAGATTTGAGATGTAAGGACGTGTTTGGAGCCACTCGTTTCTCTGCTTGAGGAATGAACAGATGGAGGGTCCTTGAGTGTGACAATGTATATAGCAGAAGAAGCGGTTGAGTTTTTGTCGGAATCATCCAAACAGAACACAGAGCACGAAACCAAACAGAGCACGAGCACGAGACGCACAACAGAAGACTCCTCCATGATTCTCCAGCAAAAATTCTCAGTGGAAAAAGGGAAAAGAATGGAACTTGAAGATACCCATTAGAGCTCCATTAGAGTGGAGTACCTGAGAAGCAGAGAAGAAGCAAGAGAGAGAGAAAGTGATAGAAGTACAATGGTCAGTGTTCTCGGTTTGTGAGTATTTTTATTAAAATGCAAAGATCGGTGGAAGACTTTTAACCTGTTCTCATTCCTGGTTTCCTTTTGTTTCCAAGTGTGTTTGTGCTTTGTAATACATTTTTGTATGCTCACTGTATGTAAGAATTTCATTTATTTGTCACACATAAGTAGGATTAAAACAAGGGAAATATCAATGATAACCCAAAACACTCATTATTTAATTCTCATATCCCTCTCAAAAGTTAAATTACTATTTTATCCCTAATTTTTTTTTTTTTTTGTTTTTTTTTCAGGGTCAATTTCGTAAAACCGTCCTTTTAAAATATTAATAAATTTTTTCTCTCATCCAAATACTTAAATAATCACCCTCCATGGTTTTTTTATTAAATTAACCCTTAAAACAAACAATTTCCAAGAAAATGTTGCATTTTGGTGTTCTCCGAATGGTTAAAACAAGTGAAAGTCTTCTTAAGGGTGTGCGTTCGGTTTATTTGGTTAACTTAGTTCGGATTATTCGGTTTTCAGGTTAAAAGAATACGACTCATTCGAGATAAATTATTATCGGTTTTGTTCGGCTTGTGTTACTTGTGTTTCGATTTATTCGGGTGGTAATAATAGAACCCATTCGAGAAAATGATATTTTATTAAAGAATTTCTATTCCGGTTCAAATTGAGGTTAATTTTGAATCAAAATTAACAAGAAAAAGCATAAACTATTAAACTAATTTTATTTAATATTGTTCATAATTTAAATATTTCAATATATGTTTCTGTATATTTAATAAAAATATTAATTTTAAATAAGTTTTGGTTATTTTGGCTAACAACTTAAAATTGAACTCGGTTTGATTCAGTTTGGATTAGGTTATTTCGGTTTTGATTTTTATTCTATTTATTTTTTTTTATTTGGTTCTGGAAATTCGGCTCAGTTTGAGACGATTCGGTTAAATTTGAGAAATTTGCACACCATTAGTGTTCATATACAAAAAGTTAAGTTGGTCTTGTTCTACTTTTAAAATTCTTTCTTTATTTTCTTTATAGTTCTTAAGTGATCTTTTTGTCTATTATCCAACGGTAAGATTGAGAAGTCGCTTTTTTGTTATTTCTCCTTAATAGCAGCCGTGACTCTTTGACCTTTTTCATCAACTACACCAACCCGATCACACCATAACGGATTTATCCAGACCGGTTTACAAAAAAATACTTATCTCTTGCAGCATATGAAATACCCAAAAAGAGATGTGCTTTATTCTAGAAACACATGAGATTAACGAAAAGCTATAAGGACATGATTATTACCACATTAAAAGAAGTAGGGTCCGACTTATACTTTTTAGCCTTTTAATTAACACGAGTCATGACTCATTGGACTCGCTTTACATCATTCTATTTTGGACCTTCTTTAGCAAGAAAATCATGGATATTTGTTAAACCTAGAAACTTGTGAGGAAGAAGAGAGATTTGCTTATCGAGTTAAAAACTTAAAATAAAAGATGACACCAATAATTTAACCAGTTCAGACTATAATGTGCAGACCCTACGTCTGGTCGGAGGCGTTACTCCGAAATCCACTAGTTCAGCTCTGAATATTGAGTTAACCAATCAACAAAGGCATCTCTCTCTCTATATCTTATCTTTTTCTGTTACAACAACCCATTTAACTAAGAGATGATAACGAGAAAGAGTAAAGTTAAGAGACTAATCGATATCGCTCATACACGTGTCTTAATCTCGTGTATCCGTATGAGTTTCAGTTTAGCTTCTGGTATCCAATTCCTGATTAGAAAGAGAGCTTTTGGTTCAATTGCAGAACAGAGGACATTAATCCTACAATTCTCCACCCTGTCTTATATTCTGATATCTTGAGCTAGTCTTAGGATTTCACCTCCAGATTATGAGTAAACCACTCATTTTCATATCTCTGAGACTTCTAGTCTCCATGTGTAAACTCACACACCTTCAGTTCTTGTACTATATCGCCTTCTGTGTAAATCCACACAGCTTGAATAAGTTAACTGGCCCTTAACCTCATTAGTAATCTGCTATCCTAAGGTGCTCCAAAGCTTCTTGTAGCTTGTACCTAGGTAACACCTTAGTAAATGATCAGCTGGATTGTATGCAGTAGCTATCTGCACCACCTTCAGGATTCTTTCACTGATCAATTCTCTCATAAAATGATATTTGACAGCTACATGTTTGGTCCTTTTATGAAACACAACATTCTTAGACAATGCGATTGCACTATGTGAGTCACAGTGTATTGTCACAGATTCTTGTGGTATACCAATCTCATTTGCCAGATTTAGCAGCCACATAGCCTCTTTAGATGCCTCATACATGTCTATGTATTCAGCTTCTGTTGTAGAGAGGGCTACCACATTCTGCAAATTAGATTTCCAGCTAATCATATTTCCACCTGCTGTAAAAACAATACAAGATGTAGATCGTCTATTATCTAGATTTGCTGCATAGTCAGAGTCCACACACACTTTGATCATGAATTATCCAACATTTGAGTAGCATAATCTTCTGTTTAATGTGCCATTCACATACCCCAACACCCATTTAACAACCTTCCAATGTTCCTTTTGTGGTTGACTCATAAACTTGCATATCAAGCAAAGAGAGTATGCAAAATCTGGCCTAGTGCCAATCATAAAGGCCATCAGGCCCCCAGCTACACTCTGATAGGTAACCTGTTCCATGTAGTCTTTCTGTAGTTTCAATTCTTCATATGTATCTGACCTCAGTTTAAAGTGTGCTCCCATTGGTGTCAGTACAGGTGTTGGGGATAATTTATCCAAGAGCAAGAACCTCCTGCTTAGATCAAGACGCCGACCTGTGGCTTCTGGCTTCCGGGTCAGATGAGTCCTCCGGCCTCCAGGTAAAAAGGATAATTCCAGATAAATATAAATATTCATATTTATATTGATAAGGTCGAGTTTTCCTAAACCTAAGAGAAAATAGGAGGATTTATATGGTTATCCTAAAGAGAAAAGGAAATCTTAAAGAGAAAAGAAAATATTCTATTATCTAAGGATAAACATGAATATTTCCTAATCCTAAAAGATAAGCACGACCATCCACTATAAATATGGGATTCATAACCCTAAGAAAGGGATCCTATTCTCAACTAATCCATTCTACACAAAGAGACTCTAATCATCGATAATCCTTACAACTCGAAGGGATTCGACATGAATAATGAGAACCCTCTTTATTCATGGATCCTCCACGAAAAGGGTTCATGGTAAACCCTAAGAAACATGCTTTCCACGTTCTCCATGCAACATCCTCGAAGACACATCTGTAAGGGTCGAATGAACAACATAGAGCAGGAGGATAGAGGCCTACAAGGTTCCTGGAACCAAACCAAGTACAAAGAAGCTCATCACCTGCTAAGACAGTAAGTTTCCTTCAACACATCACCAATTCAATCATATGCATAACATATAGCAGCCAAAGGCATAAGAAGCAGATCCAAGAGGTCACCTTCATCGACATGCCCACAATAGGCATATCTACGTGATCAATACTGATGAGATCAAGGTCTTTACCTACTGTAGCACGCCTACAAGTCTACTAAGTGGCTCATGCCATGACCTCCTACCTAGAAGCCAGACAACCTATGACGTCCGACCCAGAAGCCGGACGACCTACGACGTCCGACCCAGAAGCCGGACGACCTATGATGTCTTGCGCAGAAGTAGGACGACATCTTGCTCATGAAGCATATCGACAAGTCTACCATCTGATCCATGCCATGCGCCCTCTAGATTAGATGACTCATATCAACTACAAGGCCACGTGCCCACAAGGCCACGTGCCCACAAGGCTATGCGCCCACTTAGGCCATGTGCCCCCAATAACATGAACTACGAATGGCTTGATCCCTCATTAAAAGGTACGTAGGCAATCCTCACTGTAAGATGCAATTATGAATCCAAATACCTTTCTTGGTGACACACCTCAACACCTGGACGTCGTCCTTGGAAACAGGAAGCTGGACGCCGAAAGCATACCTGGAAGCAAGAAGACCATGGGGGTCATTACTAGCAGAATGACCACCATGAGCCATACGACCCATCTCTCTTGCTGCTATCAAGAAGACTAATGACACATACTGGCCCATACTCATACGACGATAGCCTAAAGGCAAGACCTTCTGGTTTACCGACAACTAGAGCCAAAGGAAGCATCATAATAATCTACTTCCTTCTTCTTATCATTCCGTATAGCTGAGCACGAATCACCTTGCCCAAAAATCACCCTAACAGTTTGGCGCTAGAGAGAGGGGCAATATTAATTACATGACAATGTAATATGAAGAAGAGACCATACACGTCTTCATGCAAAAATTCATGCTCTAATCATTCACAGCAAATAAACGACTTATTCTCACCAAATTCAAAGCTCACACAGATGGGAAAAAGAACACGACTCTAAGAAAAGGGGCAGAAGGCCAGTAATAAGGCAAAGCCACCAGCCTTATAATGGTAAGAAGCTAGAGGTCTTTCAAAACCCAAAAGCATGTGGCCTAACAGCGGCAGAAAGCCATAAGCACTTTGAAAGCCAGAGGCTAGGCCTAGAGGAGGATCCGCCTGCTCCCTGAAAGCTAGAGGATCCGCCTGCTCCCTGTAAGCTAGAGGATCCGCTTGCTTCCCACAAGCCAGAGGATCCCCAGCTCCCGGCAAGCAAGAGGATCCACTTGCTCCCTACATGCCAGAGAATCCGCCTGCTCCCTGCAAGCCGGAGGACCCACCTGGTCCCTGCAAGCCGGAGGATTCGCCTACTCCCTGCAAGCCAGAGGTTCCTCCAGCTTCTTGCAAGCCAGAGGATCTTCCTACCCCATGCAAGCTGGAGGATCTCTTGCTCAATATAGAAGAAAACCTTCAAAAACATGGATTTTGACTACACACACGGAAGACTCGATTCATCCAAGCTTCTCACGACTCAATCAAAGAAAGCAAGTCTCTCCAATCTTACTACCGCTTATCTTAAGAGGAGGGGGCACCAATCAAAGCGCAGTTGCATACCCCAGGAGAAGCATGCTCCACAGTTCAGAAACCATTAAGCTGAAAAGGAGGTAAAATTTGAATATGCGTTACTTACTTACCTTATGCTCTTACGTCTGCCTATCTAAAGAGGGGGCAATGGTAAAAAATTTGGACCTGCTTACTTGCAATATAAGCAAGGCAACATGCCTAAGAATCTTCTAAGGAAGCAAGTAGGCCTGGGCGTTCGGTTACCCATTCGGTTTTGGTTCGGTTCTTTCGGTTTTCGGTTCGGTTCCTTCTGTTTTCGGTTCTTTCGGTTCTCAAAAATTAGAACCATTCGATTCCTAAAACATTTTGGTTCGGTTCGATTCGGGTTCGGTTCTGGTTCGGTTCCGTTTGAACTAAGTAACCATTCGGGTATTTAATTTTGAGATTTATGGTTATCTTTGGGTATTTTTGGGTATATTTTCGGATATTTTCGAATATTCTCGGGTATTTTCGAGTATTTTTAGATATTTTCGGTTATTTCGGTTACCCGTTCGGTTCCGGTTTTTTCGGTTCTCAAAATTTGGAACCATTCGGTTACTTTTCAACTCTGGTTCAGTTTCGGTTCAGTTATTTTTCGGTTCTTTTGGTTCGGTTTTTCGGTTCCGGTTATTTTGCCCACCCCTAGAAGCAAGGAGACATGCCTAAAGAAACTTCTAAGGAAGCAAAACAACATTCTCAAAGAAAGTTCCTAAGGAGACGAAGGCCGCGTGCTTCTACAAGATTCCAAGGCCATGTGCCTCTATAAGTCTCTAGGAATCTCCATGAAGGAAACAAGGCTACGTGCCTCTGTAAGCTCTCAAAGGAGATAAGGTCGCGTGCCTCAACAAACTCCTGAGGTTGCGGGCCTCTACAAACTTCCAAGGAAGTAGATCCAAAACGTCCAAGGGCCAAAGGATAGCCAAGAGCCAGAGGCCATACGCCCTACCCAGAGGGAGCAAGCCAGAGGTCTGACTAGGAAGCACCATTGCTTACTCCTCCTTACCAAACCAAGAGGTAGTAAGCTGCCAAGTTCTGAGTAATAAGCATCATCTCAAAGTTGCTTACTCCTGCTTCTGGCTTCCAACTTTTGCCTCCAGCCTTTGCCTCCGACTCTGGCTTCTAGCTTCCAGGCCAGATGACTTCTGATCCCGAATAAAAGGCAGCAAGCTTCCGAGCTCCGAGTATCATCTTAAGCACATCAACTAACACAAAGGAAGCCTCGTGGTTAGAGCTAGGAGAACATGATGTTATTGGACCTCTAAGGCCAAAAACACAATTCACCAACTAAGTGCTTCGACAAGTGCTAAAGGCATGCATAGGTATGTGATTACCACTCTTTAATATAAAATTCATCATATCACCTTGATCTTTCATTTAGCTATAAACAAGAGATAGCTAAAAGTCAGTAAAAGCAAGGGGCAAATAAGTTGAACAATTATTCCTCAATAAAGGAGTAATACAAACAGCGTACCCTTCCAAAACCAAGGCAGAAAGACTCTGCTTGAACAAGGAGAATATACCCGAAAGAAAGCAAGAGTCAAGCAAAATGCTCACTCCAGCTTAAAAGACAGTGGCTAAACCGGTAAAGCCGAGTGCTGGGCTGGAAACAAAATACCTACTTAGCCAGACGTGGGAAGTAGAAGAAAAGTCTGGCACTTGGATCTCTTTGAGGGGAAGATCCATACTAGCAAAATCAATGACTTTGATAGTGGCTTCACTGCAGGAAGCATAATGCAGCAAAACAAACAGTTACCTCCGGGTATCAGAGTGCCAACAAGCCAGTGGTTACCTCCAGGTAGCAGAACGCCAACAAGCCAGTGGTTACCTCTGGGTAGCAGAGTGCCAAAAAGCACATGGTTACCTTCGGGTAGCAGAGTGCCAACAAGCTAGTGGTTGCCTCCGGGTAGCAGAGTGCCAACAAGCCAGTGGTTACCTCCGGGTAGCAGAATGCCAAAAAGCTAAAGGCTAACTCCTGGTAGGAGAATGCCAAAAGCAAGTGGTTACCTCCAGGTGGCATAATGCCAAAAAGCTAGAAGCTACCTCTGGGTAGCAGAATGCCAAAAAGCTGGAGGTTACCTCTGGGTAGCAGAATGCCAAAACGCTAAAGGTTACCTCCGGGTAGCAGTATGCCAAAAGCTAGTGGTTACCTACAGGTAGCAAAATGCAACATCTTTCAGACATTGACAGTGGCTTACCTACGGGGGCAGAGTGCAATGTCATATATTATTGAGAGCAGCTTACTCACGGGGGGTAAAGCTCGATATAATCTTTTAAACGTACGGGTTCTGAAAGGACACACCCTAAGATCTCTGGGTTCCAACGGGACACATCCTAAACCTCCGGGTTCAATGAATGATATGTCCTTAAACCTCATGGTTCCAGAAAGACGAAAGTCCTTACAACCTCCGGGTTTTAGGGCGAAAATCCATGCAATCTACGGGTTCCATAACAAAAATCCATAAAACCTCCGGGTTTCAGGATGAAAAACAATACGACCTCCGGATTACAGGATGAAATGTCCCAAAATTCAGGATACTTCCTATTGGGAGTAATTTAGGCTATGGGGATTCCTCCAGGCCTAGATAGAGTACAACAGAAAGACCTCCAGCCAAGGGAATGCCCAAGGGCTGGAAGCCGGACGATATGGTGAACCTGGAAGCTGGAAGTCAGCCGCCTACCTCCAACTATTTCTATGCATTATTATTTAAGTAGATAATGATGTAAGCCTTATAGATAATAATGGATATTTTCTAGATAATGATGATTATTGCGAATTCCATAAGAATAATCATCAAACTCCATGTATAAATATAAAGTCTTAGGGTTTCAAGTGATCATTCACGAAAACCCTAGGCTAAGAGATCAATAAACAACATACTTTCTCCATTGTTGATTCTCCTAAGCTTAGAACATCCTTATTCGTACACATCCACACATCATCTTCTCGCACAATCCTTTGCACACATTCATCTTCTTCAGCTTCCGTAGTGCTTACAAAGAACGACCAAAATCCCCCATAACAGTTGGCGCTAGAAGGAGGGGAAGCTTTCCTAAAACAACTACGTGACGATGGTTGGAGAAATCCATGAATCCGCAATCACCACACCTTCACGAACAGAGCTCACCACCGAAGAGATGCGATCTCAAGTGCAAGCTTTGCAAGCAAGGCTCGCAGAGGCAGACTGACAACGCATGGAGCAGACGCAGAATGGAGCCGAGGCAACAAACACGGAGTTGCATGCCCTAAGGCAACAGATGGAGGCCCACAACAAAACCATCCAAGAGAACACTCAACGCCTGCAACAGCTGGAGCTGGAGAACGAAGCTCTCAGAGAAGCAAACTTGACCTTGACGGCTGATCAAGCCAGAAACAACAGGTTCAGAGTTCGCGTGCCCCCGATGCAAACTCTGGATACGACTCCTACCAACAACTCTGGAGAAAGAGGTGTCCCAACAGCAACCGGGGCACAAGACAATCAGAACCGTGCTCAAAGCCAAGGAGACCCTATGGAGGTAGAGGAGCCGCAGGCCGCAACTCTCACCCCACTCTCCGAAGATGCCAGGCGGCTAGAGCAGATGTTCTCCAGCAAGTTTGAGGCGTTGCAGACCGTGATTGAACGTCTCCCAGGCTTTGCACCTCCCCTGAGAAGGAGTTCTTTAAGTTCTTACGTGGAAACTCCCTTCTTAGATGAGATTGCACTCATTGACATGCCCACGAAGTTCACCTTCCCATTCATTAAGCCGTATGATAGAACTTCCGACCCGGATAACCACATCGCGCAGTACAAGCAGAAGATGCTCACCGTAGCAATCCCAAGAGAACTCAAGGAGGCTGCCATTTGCAAAGGGTTCAGATCCAGCTTAACAAGGGCCGCTTTGCAATGGTACATCGCAATTCCAACCGGAAGCGTGAAGTCCTTTTCTGATCTGACCGATCTGTTCATACAACAGTTTGCCAGCAGCCGGGTGACTCCCAAGTCGTCCGATGATCTCTATGAGATCAGACAGCGCAAGTCGGAGTCTCCGCAGTTACCTCCAGCGTTTCAACAACCAGAAGGTTACAATACCAAACTGTAGCGTGGTCACCGCAATCTCTGCCTTCAAGAGGGGACTCCTTTGACGGAGACCTGTACAAGGAGCTCACAAAGTACCAATGTCGGACGATGGAAGATGTACTCTCCCGAGCCCAGACGCATATCAAGTGGGAGGAGGACCTCCAGGCTAGACAAGAGTCCAGAGTCTTAAGGACCGAGAAAGCTCCCAGAGATGACAAACCCTACCAGAGACCTACTGGGGAAGACGGGACCAAAGGAGCCAAGGGCCATAATCCTCTAGGCAAGCTGGCCGGCAACAGGTTCCCCCCGTCAAACACCTGGCCAGACATATCCAATCTGTCCATATCAAGTGCAGAGCTGGTAGGAGTCCTAAAAGACATGGGAGACCAGGTCAAATGGCCACCGAAGATGAAGGTGCCTGATCACCACAGGAACGCTAATAAGTGATGTGACTTCCACAATGATCATGGCCACAGAACGGAGGACTGCATATCTTTGAGGATAGAAGTCAGTGAGCTGCTAAAAAACGGTCACCTAAGGGAATTTATTTAAACAAAGATCAAGCAGATGCTGGCAAACCAAGAGGAAGGTGTGGGAACCGAAATTCTCACTGTCGTGTTATGTTGGTTCACGGATTCTCTGTGGCCAGAAAGCGATGAAATCAGGTTATGAGTATAACGTTAGCGAATTGAGATTGCGAAACTAAGCTGCGAGATACGATAAAAGCGTGAGATAAACGATATACGCAAACAGATTACGAAATTTAGATTACGAGATTCGAGTGACGAATCTAAGGTAGGATGGACAACGATAATGAATTGAACACGAAACAGACAAGTAACGAAATATGCATTCAACGATTATACACGACATGATTCGAATGAATAGATTAACGTGAACAGGATTCGTAAACGAAATACAATACAGACAATGAAAGTAAATTGGTAAAGTAAACGTAAATGAAGAACAACAATAATTGAGATAAGTAGTTAACGAAGAAAGTGTAAGGGATCTTATTCGAATTCGTGTTGAGCGTGCGCGACCGGTGTTAAGCCGTTTCCATGATGTCTGTTGGTGACGATTACCTAGAGCTACGGCGTGGACTGTAAACCTAGCCGAGACGCAGCTCGTGAACAAAGAGAAAGACAGAAACCCTAGTTTTTCTAAGTGTTTTACTGTGGACGAAAATTGTGTTGTGTCTATTGAGTTCTATATCTCTGTGATCCTTCTCCTTTGCACCCTTTATATAGATCTTCGTGGGTTTGGCTCTTTTCCTTTTTGTCCCTAATTCGTGCATATCCTCTCGCGAGATATTCCTTTTCCCCGATTCGCGTATATCCTTTTCGAGATTCTTCCTTATCTGTTCAGAACTTAACATTTTCGTGAAATCCTAGTGAACCGTCATTGTAAACCGGCCATTCTCCGTTGGAATCGTAAGTGAACCGTTATCGCGGTTTAGGTCCTACCGGACCGTTTTGCGGCTGGGTGATTTTACGATTCCTTCCGGAGGAAGCGTTTCTCGTAGAATTACTCGGTGATAAGTCCGCGGAAAGATAAGACCAATCGTATAGTTTAAACTTTCTCGGTGTTCCGGCTAACCGTCGTCGTTTTATACGATTGATACGAAATCCTCGGAAAGTATGAATCCTTTCAAACGTCGTTGCGATGGTTCGACGGAAACTCCAATCGAGACGAAACGAGAGACAATCGAGCAACGATCCAAAGGAAATGATCATCGGACGGGACGTGGTTCAGTCAACGGATAACGACCGAACGCTGCCCATGCCCTGGCACCAAACGGCGCCAAGCTCTTTCTCTCTCTCTCTCCTGGCGGCGCCAGGTTTCCCTTTTCTCTCCCTTGGCGCCGCCAAGTTCTCCTCCCCTCTCTGTTGGCGGCGCCAGGCTGTGTCCCTCTCCTGGCGGCGGCGTCGAGTTGAACCACGACCAGGGCTTGGCCGTGGCGCCAACTAGCGCCACACCAAGTACTTGTGGCGGNNGGGGGCGCCGAATGGCGCCACGACCGTGCCTTATTCGTGGCTCAATTCGGCGCCACGCCTTGAGCAGGTGGCGGCGCCAGATGGCGCCACGACCAGGCCTTGGTTGTGGCTCCATTCGGCGCCATGCCTTGGGCTCTTGGCGGCGCCGGGACGAGCCTCGGTCCAGATTCCGGTTGGCATCTAGATCGGCGTTTACGTGTTGTTCCGGAGTGATGTGGTTGTCCGATGTCCTTGGACGTTTTTTGTTTTACTCCGGAACTCGTATTCGAGACGTTTCGGGCGTTGATTTGGACCGTGCCGTTTTTGACCCCAACAGTTAGCCCCCCAGTTCGCGAGGTTCGATTGCGAATCTCGTGAGCGAGTGATGTGCGTTTAATCGGAATCCACGGCCGAAATGTTTGCGAAAACGTCCTTTGTTGATTATTTTATTGCGGATGGATTCCTATAAGTATTGGAATCCTCCTCTCATTCTTCACTCACTCTTCACTTTCTCTCTCAAACTTCTCACTTGAAAGCTCTCAAGAACACTTAGATGAGTTCCTCAAACGAAATTTCGAAGAACAGTGGTGCAGCGGAGGAGACTACTCCTCAGGGAAGCCTCCGGCCCATATTAGACGAGTACCTCGCTACTCAGAATGAGATGGACCAAAGCGACGCTCAGTTGGATGCGCCGTTGGTTCCGAGCTCAGAGCCCTTGCCTCCCCCTCGGACCGCCCCGGACGTTGGTGCGATCCAACCAGTGGGTTCTTCCACGACGCCAATTCCGGTTGGCGATTCCGAGCCAGAACCGGAATCGGCCCCGGAGCCAGTTCCTCCTCCGCCCGTTCGAGAGATAGTGATGGGCCTCAGAGCGCTGAGGGCCGTCCCCGCCGTGGTTTCGGAGAAATGAAAGAAGGCGCCCGTCCCAGTGGCTGCACCGTCCAAGAATGCGCGTATTGGATCAGTTGCGGCTGGTCCTTCACCTCTCGGAGCCCGGCACACGGGAGCGGTGTCGCAACATCGCACCAAGGTTAGCCTTTCGCAAGTTCCCATTCCTTCGTTGCTTTGGCTTTTCACTAACCCTTGATTTTGTGCAGTTCATCTCGTTGATTGACGGGATGCTTGGCGAATACGGGTTGGAGGCCGAGAGTCTCCGGAGGGAGCTCACGGAGTCGCAGGAGAGGCTGTGCGAGCTGGAGGGGAAGGTAGCCGCTGCCGAAGACGCTCGGTCACTCGAGATGTCCCAGATGACGGCTCAAGTGGCCGGCCTCGAGAGGAACCTCGAGAAGACGGCAAGCAAAGTGCTGAAGGAAAAACAAGCGAGGAAGGCCAAGGCTTCGGAGCTGCGTCTCTTTCAGAAGGAGGCGGAGAGGTCACTGAGCCGCAAGGTCACGGCCGCTGCAGAGGAGTCGAGGATCGCTGCGCGTGCTGACGCTCAAGCTCGACTCTCTAGAGTTGCGAGCTCTCTCGACTCGCTGCTTGCCACCTACGATAGGGATCTCGCTCGAGCCTTCATCAACGGAGCGATGAGCGACACCGCAGCGCTTAATCTCCGAGGCTCTCCTTCTTGGGAGGCGGAAGAGGCTAGGCTCTTAGCTCGCAGAGAGGAGCTGGAGGCAGTTGAGGGAGACTTCGGCTCCATCTTGGCCGCTCTACGTTCTGAGTGCACCCTTCCGCCGCTTCCTGACGGTCCGGTGGCGCAGGCTCCTGCTGGTGAGGAGGTTCGTGACGCCGCAGATGTTGAGGGCGAGGACGCGGCCCTGCCCGGAAATGACGAAGAGTGAGGTTGTAGTTCCGTTTTGGGACGTTTTATTATTTTTGTTTAAGTTTAGCACGACCAGAAATGGCCTTTATGTTTTGGGACCGGCCGCGTGTGGCCGTTGATCCTTAGCCGCTTGGCGGCTTTATTTAAGATTAATAAGATAGCTGCCTTCCGAAAAGAACGTGAGTTTTCGAATCCTTCAAATCGACAGTTTGTAGAAGGAAGATCATGAGTTGTCATCTCGTGTCTAGCTCCTTTTCGGTGACCGTTCTATGCGTTGCTCATTGCAAGGCGTTGTGAAATTCCGAAAAATTTCGCGAGCGTTTTGATAGGAACGAAGAGACATGGTTTAAGAATCTCGTATCGGTTAGATTTCATGTCTATAGATGTTAAAGACCAGTGTGCTGGGTTTAGGGTAAGACTTAGGTTTACTCTCGGTTTAGGGGGTGCGGCTACTAATCCGACTTACGTATCCTGTTGCGATTTTGACCTGATTCCGTACTGATTTAGAGTCCGCAATATGTTCTCGGCTTATACGACTTGTCTGGTCGGAATCGAGCATCTCTCCGGAGACAGTTTTTAAGTCGTCCGGAAGAGCTGACATAAATTTCAGATTTCTTTTATAGCGCATTATTATCCTAGTCGGATGTATGAGAGCTATCTCTGCGAGATAGCCGAGTCTGTTTAGGACGTTGGGAGCTTGTTGTGATCAGCAACAAACTTAATGGTAGATACTACCTTTTGCGAAGAACATGTGTTTTCTGCGAGATGTGTAGTGCATGTGATTGTTTTGGTTTTTCCCGGCGATGATTTCGTCGGGGAAAGGGTTTCGTCGAAAAACGGTTTCTCGGGCGTTAGCGACGTCTCGCCATGCCCAAGGTTCGTTTTTCTTTTGTATGCCGCTTTTCGTGTTGAAAGTTTTGCGGGCTTGGAAAATACGATTGCTATCGTGGCGTTTTAGTTGAGCCTAAGTTACCGGGGTTGCCGAAAACTGGTTTGCGCGATTGCGACTAGTTGTGTCGGAACGAGATTCCTTAGAATCGTGTCGCGTTGTTTTTGCTTTGAAAAAGCGTGGGAGTTTTGCGAGTATAGTCTGCGAGTATACGTACACCCACTCCCCCCCCTTTTTTCAAAGAAGGGGACAACTGAAATTGTCGTGCGACAATTTGCCTATGTACCCTTTTTAGGGATCAAGCCGTCTCGTAGTTCAGTTTGTGTAAGATATCATTCTCTAATGATAGTATTTTTTGAGGTGCATTGTGTTCCAGGTTCTCGGAATCTTAACGTCCTGCATTGTGGTGATTTCGTATGCACCTGGTCGGACGACTCGCGTAACGTTGTACGGTCCTTCCCAGTTTGCTCTGAGTTTCCCTGCGTTTGGTTCGACAGTGTTTTGGAAAACTTTGCGTAATACCAGGTCGCCTTCCTTGAACCTGCGGTCGCGTACGTTTGAGTTATAGTACATTGCCGCTGCTTGTTGGTAATTTTGGATCCGCAAAAGAGCCCGATGTCGACGATCAGGTCGAGCTCGTCGAGCATCATTGCGTTGTTAGCGTCTTCGTGTTCTGGAAGCAGTATTCTGCGTACTCCGGGGAATTGGACTTCCACTGGGATAACGCATTATGTTCCGTACACGAGGGCGAAGGGAGTTTCTCCAGTTGCTCGCCTGGGTGTTGTTCGGTGCGACTAGAGGACTCCTTCGAGTTCGTCCGCCAATCGGCCTTTTTTGGCATCCAGGCGTTTCTTGAGTCCGTCCAGTATAGTTTTGTTAATGGTTTCGGCTTGACCGTTACCTTGCGGATATCTGGGAGTGGATTTCGTCAACCGAATCTTCCATTTTTCACAGAATGCCTCAAATCTTGTCGAAATGAATTGGGATCCGTTGTCCGTCATGATTTCGTATGGAATACCGTGCCGGCATACGATGTTTTTCCATACGAAGCTTTCGACTTGGGCGTCTTTGATACTTGCGTACGAATCGGCCTCGATCCATTTCGAGAAGAAATCGGTGAGGACTAGTAGGAAGCGTTTTTGCTTTGATCTGTGCATGGGGTCGACAATATTCATCGACCAACGCATAAACGGGTATGGGGCCGAAATGGACGAGAGGAGCTCTGCGGGCTGGTGGATCGTGGGCGCGTGCCATTGGCATTTCTCGCACTTACGTGCGAATTTCTCGCAGTCTTTTACCATCGTTGGCCAGAAGTACCCGTAGCGTTTGATTTTGACTGAAAGTGACCTTCCACCAGCATGATTTCCGCAGGATCCCGAATGGACTTCCTCCATGATTATGCGAGATTTGTTGCCCTCTGTTGGGAGTAATTTAGGCTATGGGGATTCCTCCAGGCCTAGATGGAGTACAACAGTAAGACCTCCAGCCAGAAGAAAGCCCAAGGGCTGGAAGCCGGAAGATATGGAGAACCTGGAAGCTGGAAGTCAGCCGACTACCTCCAGCCATTTATACGCATTATTATTTAAGTAGATAATGATGTAAGCTTAATAGATAATTACAGATATTCTCTAAATAATGATGATTATTCCGAGTTCTGTAAGGATAATCATCAAATCCCATGTATAAATATAAAGCTTTAGGGTTCCAGGGAGGTATCCGCAAGAACCCTAGGCTAAGAGATCAATAACACTACTTACTTCTCCATTTTTGATTTCCTCAAGCTTAGAACTCGATCTTTCACACCCCAAACACTATTTTCTTTCACGCCGATACCTGCACGCATTCATCTTCTCCAGCTTCCGTAGTGCTTCAAAAGAACAACCAAAATCCCCCCTAACAGTTGGCGCTAGAAGGAGGGTAAGCTCTCGAAACTAACTACGTGACGATGGTTGGAGAAACTCTTGAATCCGCAGCCACCCCTGAAGAGATGCGATCTCAAGTGCAAATCCTGCAAGCAAGGCTTGCCGAAGCAGAACGACAACGTGTGGAGCAGACTCAGAATGGAGCCGAGGCTGCAAATACGGAGTTACAAGCTCTGAAAAAACAACTAGAGGCCCTCAACAAGACGATTGAGGAGAACTCTCAACGTCTGCAACAACTGGAACTCAAAAACGAAACTCTGAGGGAAACGAACTCGACCCTGACAGCAAACCAAGCTAGAAACAGCAGGTTCCGAATCCAAGTGCCCCCGATGCAAAATCTGAGCACTCCTCTCACCAACAACTCTGGAGGAGGAGAGGCTCCAGCAACAACAAGGGCTCAAGACAACCAGAACCTGGATCAGGGTCAAGGAGATCCCATGGAGGTGGAAGAGCAGCAAGCTGCGAACATCCCACCTCTCTCCGAAGAAGCCAGACGACTGGAGCAGATGTTCGCCAGCAAGTTTGAGGCATTGCAGACGGTGATGGAGCGCCTTCCAGGGTTTGCACAACCTCTGAGAAGGAGTTCCTTGAGCTCTTACGCAGAGACACCTTTCTCAGAAGAGATTGCTCTCACCGACATGCCCAGGAAGTTCACCTTCCCATTCTTCAAGCCATATGATGGAACTTCCGACCCGAATAACCACATTGCGCAATACAAGCAGAAGATGCTCACCGTGGCGATCTCGAGGGAACTCAAGGAGGCTGCCATGTGCAAAGGATTCGGATCCAACTTAATAGGGGCCGCCTTACAGTGGTACATTGCAATTCCAACTGGAAGTGTAAGGTCCTTTGCTGATCTGACAGACTTATTCATCCAGCAATTTGGTAGCAGCCGGGTGACCCCCAAATCGTCTGACGATCTCTATGAGATCAGACAGTGCAAGTTGGAGTCACTTCGCAGTTACCTCCAGCGTTTCAACAACCAGAAGGTTACAATACCTAACTGTAGTGTTGTTACCGCAATCTCCGCCTTCAAAAGAGGACTCCTCCCAGAAGGAGACCTGTACAAGGAACTCACCAAGTATCAATGCCGGACGATGGAAGATGTACTCTCCAGAGCCCAGGCGCAGATCAAGTGGGAGTAGGACCTCCAAGCCAGACAAGAGTCCAGAGTCATGAGGACCGAGAAAGCTCCCAGAGATGACAAACCCTACCAGAGACCCGCTGGGGAAGAGGGAACCAAAGGAGCCAAAGGCCATAAGCCTCTTGGCAAGCCAGCCGGCAACACGTTCCCCCCATCAAACACCTGGCCAGATATATCCCATCTGTCCATATCAGGTGCAGAGCTGGTAGGAGTCCTGAAAGATATGAGAGATCAGGTCAAATGGCCGCCAAAGATGAGGGCGCCGGATCATCGCAGAAGCACTAACAAGTGGTGTGACTTCCACAATGATCACGGTCACAGAACGGAGGACTGCATATCCTTGAGGATAGAGGTCAGTGAGCTGCTCAAAAACGGTCATCTGAGGGAATTTATTTCCACAAAGACCAAGCACATGCTGGCAAACCGGGAGGAAAACACCCCAGCTGGCCGACAGGCACCAAACTCTCCCAGACATGACAGAGTAATCAACGTCATATCTGGAGGATCTGAAATCAGCGGGATAACACACGCTGCTGCCAAGAAAAGTACTTGTGAGGCTAGAAACGGCCAGGGAAACCAGGAACCTAAACGTCGAGCCTCTAGCCAAGAGACCATAAGTTTCACAGCTGAGGAGCAGGATAGGGTTCTAGCACCGCACCACGACGCCCTAGTTGTTTCATTGTCGGTGGCGAATTGTTTGGTGAAGAGAGTACTCATAGACACTGGAAGCTCGACAAACGTACTCTTCCTGGGAGCATACACGGACCTAGGTCTGACCCAGGAAGCCCTGACCAAGAAAACTACACCCTTAGTAGGATTCAATGGAGAGGTCAAGCAGACTATCGGAGAGATAGCATTGCCTGTCTGCACTGGAGGCATCAACCTGTCCACAAAGTTCTCTGTAATAGACTGCCCTTCCACCTATAACATGATCATGGGAAGACCCTGGATACATGAGATGAAAGCTGTGCCTTCAACCCTACATCAAGTGCTGAAGTTCCCAACCCCCTCGGGAATCAGAGAAATCAAAGGTGACCAGGAGAATGCTCGCTCATGCTATCAGACGACCCTAAAGGGGAAGACAGCTCACTTATAGCAATTACAGGAAGCGCTTGCGGCATTACACACTGAAGAGCCGGAAGTAGAACAGCTGGACGACGTGCCTCTAGTACTTGGAGAACCGGGCAGAAATCTCAAGATTGGGGCAAGGCTGGAAGAAGGCATACGCCAGAGGTTGATAGACTTCTTGAGATCCAATGCCGACTGCTTCGCATGGTCCCACGTGGACGTGCCCGGGATAGACCCAAACGTGATTGTACACCGCCTGCAAGTGGATCCCAGCTACCCAGCAGTAAAGCAAAAAAGGAGGAAATTTGCACCCGAACGAGACGCAATCATCAACGATGAAGTCAAAAATCTCCTGGCAGCTGGATTCATCAGGGAAGTACACTACCCAGACTGGTTAGCAAACGTGGTCGTAGTCCAGAAGAAGAATGGCAAATGGAGAGTCTGCATAGACTTCACAGATCTAAACAAGTCCTTCCCCAAAGATCCATTCCCCTTGCCTCACATTGATAAGTTGGTGGACGCTACCGCTGGACACCAGCTCATGAGCTTCATGGAGGCCTTCTCCGGGTACAACCAAATACTGATGCACCCAGACGATCAAGAGAAAACCTCTTTCATGACGTCTCGAGGAATATATTGCTACAAGGTGATGCCCTTTGGGCTGAAGAATGCAGGATCCACTTACTAGAGGCTGGTTAACATGATGTTCGCGGACCAAATCGGCCAGACCATGGAAGTCTACATAGACGACATGCTGGTCAAGTCCCTGGAAGCAGAAGACCACATTGCCCACCTGCAACAAGCATTCTCCACCTTGAGAAAGTACCATATGAAGCTCAATCCCTTAAAGTGCTCATTTGGGGTAAGCTCCGGGAAGTTCCTGGGCTACATAGTCACTTACAGAGGAATTGAAGCGAATCCCGAGCAAATCAGGGCGATCCAGGGAATCCCTTCGCCCAAGACTCCACGGGACGTCCATAAACTTACAGGGAGAATGGCAGCCTTGAGTAGATTCATATCTAGGCTGTCCGACAAATCCCACGCGTTCTTCGAAGCCCTAAAGTTCACTGACAAGTTCGTGTGGAACCAGGAGGCAGAAGACGCCCTGATCAAACTCAAGGAATACCTCACAACACCACCTCTTCTCTCAAAACCCCATGAAGGAGAACCATTGCTCCTGTATCTAGCAGTTTCAGAGCATGCTGTGAGTGCCGTCCTGGTCAGAGAACAGGGAAGCAAGCAGCATCCAGTGTACTATGTGAGCAAATCTCTGCTAGACGCAGAAACCCGCTATAGTCACCTGGAAAAACTGGCTCTAGCTCTGGTAACCTCAGCAAGAGAGCTGCGTCCTTACTTCCAGGCTCACCCCGTAGTCGTCATCACATCATTCCCCATCAAATCCGTGCTCCATAAGCCATAAGTGTCTGGAAGACTGGCCAAATGGGCAGTGGAGCTGGGAGAATATGATGTGATCTTCCGACCAGCTACAACTATAAAATCCCAAGTTCTGGCCGACTTCATTGCTGAATTCTCCCCAACCATGGTTCCAAGGGCAGAAGAAGAAGTCCGGATCCAGCAAGAAACTAAGAGTGAGGAAGTCTGGACGCTCTATGTTGATGGATCCAGCAACATTCGGGGAGCCGGAGTAGGCCTCGTGCTAATTTCACCTAGAGGAGAAGTGGTTTCCAGGGCAGTAAGATGCAATTTTTGAGCCACGAATAACGAGAGCGAATACGAAGCTTTGATCGCTGGACTTGGCCTAGCAAAAGATCTTGGAATAGAGAACCTCCGCGTCCATAGTGATTCCCAACTGATCGTAAGCCAGGCGCAAGGCGACTACCAAGCAAAGGATGCTAGTATGACCAAGTATTTGTCAATAGCAAGAAAGCTCATTAGCTCGTTCAAAACATGCGAACTCACACAAATCCCCAGGGATCAGAACTCGCATGCAGACGCCCTAGCCAACCTAGCTTCTGCCCTAAAAACCACAGAGCCACTCAGCATACCTTTACTAGTGCTCCAGTGGCCAGCAACTGACGAAGACGCCGAAGGACTCCAGGTGTCCAACGTAGAGGATGGAGAAACATGGATGGATCCTATCATCTCCTACCTAAGAGACGATACCCTGCCCAACATAAGAAGCGAATGCCGCAAGATCAAAAGGCAAGCGTCCCGCTACTGCTTAGTACGAGGAAAGCTCTACAGGAGATCATACTCCGGGCCATACCTCAAGTGCATAAAGCCAGAAGACACAGACCTGGTCCTCAAAGAGCTCCATGAGGGTGAATGCGGATCCCACTCCAGCGGCAAGAGCTTGGTGCTTAGAGTCAAAAGGGCAGGATATTACTGGCCCACAATGGCTCAAGATGCCCTCAGAATGGCCAAGTATTGCGATAAATGCCAGAGGCGCTCCCAGGTATCCCGGAGAATCTCAAGTCCGTCTGCTCCCCATGGCCTTTCATGAAGTGGGGAATGGACATAGTGGGCAAGTTCCTAACAGCCCCCGGACAGCTGGAGTATCTCCTAGTGGTAACAGACTACTTCTCCAAGTGGGTGGAAGCAGAAGCTTTAAGCAAAATCACTGACGTCCAGATCAAGAGGTTCCTCTGGAAGAACGTGGTAACACGGTTCGGAGCACCCCAAGAGATCGTAACGGACAATGGCCCGCAATTCACAAGCAAAAATTTCAAAAAGTTTTGTGAAGATTGGGGCATAAAGCTTAGCTTTGCAACGCCAAGGCATCCACAGTCTAACGGCCAAGCCGAGTCTACAAACAAAATAGTGGCAAATCTGCTGAAAAAGAGGTTGGACGAAGCTGCAGGAAACTGGGTGGAAGAACTTCCAGCTACCTTGTGGGCATGTAGAACCAGCATCAAAACCGCAACGGGAGAAACACCCTTCGCCCTGGTCTACGGATCCAAAGCAGTTTCGCCAGCCGAAATAAGCGTCCCAACGGCTAGAATAGAGCTTCTAACTCCAAGGGAGAATGAAGAACTAATGGCTTTGTCGTTGGACCTCTTGGACGAAAAAAGAGAAGCCGCCAGAGTAAGGAACTAGAAGTACCAGCAAGAAGTAGCACGTAGCTACAACAAAAAGGTATGAACCAGAATCTTCCAGCAAGGCGAGTGGGTATTGCGTCGAGTCTTCGACAATACCAGAGATAAAGCCGCAGGCAAGCTAGCACCCGGCTGGGAAGGCCCATATCAAATTGTGGAAGTCAAAGGGGCTGAAGCATATAAGCTGCAAGACAGGTACGGAAGAATACAGCCAAACAGCTGGAACGCTCTACACCTAAAGTCTTACTTCTTTTGAAGATGCTCCCAGCCCCAACGACCAGATCCCAGATACGTCTTCCAGCCTTATGCTTTAATTTAACATGTAATAAGACAATTTCTCCGGACAGATTTTCATCAATAAAACAATTGTTTTTCCGAAAACAAAATCTAAGCAAGGGGCAAATAAGTTGAACAATTATTCCTCAAGGAATAAAACAAACAACGTACCCTTCAATAACCAAGGCAGAAAGACTATGCTTAAACGAGGGAATACACCCAAAAGAAAGCAAAAAGTCAAGCAAACTGCCCACTCCAGCTTCTCAGAGAGTGGCCTAACCGGTAAGGCAGAGAGCTGGGCTGGAAATAATACCTGCTCACCCAGACGTGGGGAGCAGAAGAAAGTATGGCAGCTGGATCTCTTAAAGAAAAAGGTTCCACACCAGCAGAAACCAATAAGGCTGACAGTGGCTTCACTGCAGGAAGCAGAATGCAGCCTAGGCGAGTGGTTACCTCCGGGTAGCAGAGTGCCAAAAAAGCGAGTGGTTACCTCCGGGTAGCAGAGTGCCAAAAAAGCGAGTGGTTACCTCCGGGTAGCAGAGTGCCAAAAAAGCGAGTGGTTACCTCCGGGTACCAGAGTGCCAAAAAGCGAGCGGCTAGCTCGGGGTATCAGAGTGCAAAAAAGCGAGCGGTTACCTCCGGGTAGCAGAGTGCCAAAGAGCTAGAAGCTACCTCCGGGTAGCATAATGCCAGAAACCAGAGCTTACCTCCGGGTAGCAAAAATGCCAAATCCCAGAGGTTACCTCCGGGTAGCAGAACGCCAGCAGACAAGCGAAAGCCTCCGGGCCACGAATCGCTTACGAATGTGCAATTACCTCCGGGTAGCTGGACGCCACACTGATCCTCCGAGTATCAAACGGCCAGACCCAGTCAATTACAACGAAACAGCTCAGATTGCATATTAGAAACCTAAGGGTTGTCTAAAGACAAAAGCTGAAATTCTCAAAAAAAAAAAAGGAGAGATAACAAAGTTATCCCCACAAAGGCTAAAAGCCAAAGGTCCAAAAGACGTAGAGCCAGAGGCCCAATGAACGTGAGACCAGAGACCAGAAGCCAAAGGCCCAGACATTCGTTGCAAGGCCAGAGGCTGGAAGCCAGAGGCTCAGGAATCCGACCCAGACGCCTAAGGCCACGACTCACTTAATGAATCCAACCCCCGAATCCTAAAGTCTACTAAGGCAAAAGGACAAAAAGGGATAGAGGAACTAAACGATTCATTAAAAAAGGCCTCCAGGGCCATGAAAGTCATAAGAAGCCTCGAAGGGCAATAGAACCAGGGCCTCAAACCCCAGAATCAGAGTTAAAGGCCTCTGCGGCCAAAAGTCTTACAAGCCCACGAAGGGGCCATCCAAGCCCACGCAGGGGCATAACAAAAGAGTTTTTTAAAAGGAATTATTAAATCCCACAAAGGGGAGAGTTGCTTGATTCTTGATTCGAGAGAGAGAGGAGTCAGGCAGCTGGAGGATCTTGGACAGGAGGATCTCGGACCGTGGCCTCCGGGATCACAGGAGAAGTAACAGTAGGAGTCTGAGGAATCTCTGGCTCGTGATCAAATGTTGGAGCCTCCAGGCCCTTCTCTTCAGCGTCCGCCAGCATGATCTCCTTGTAGCTGTCAAACTCCGCCTGCAAATTCCAGGCCTTGTGATCCTCCTTGATGTAATCTCTGGCCATCTCCCAGCGGCCCATGATCCTTGCCCCAATGACGGCCATAGACATCTCCTCCGAGAAGGCAGATACCCTCTTGTCCAACACAGAAATCTCCTCCTCCAGCTTCGCCTTATCCCCACTCAAGGCGACCACCTTCTCAGCCTCTCTCTCTTTCTCCGCCTCCAGCCCGTGCATAAGCTTCTTCACCTCCTTCAGCTCCTTCTCCAGACCCGCAGACCTGTCCTTCTCTGCCTTCAGCTTGCCCAGGTACTCATTTGTTAAGCTCTTGCCAGCGGAAATGACCTCGGAAGCGATTATGTCCTTGGCATGGAAGAGCAGAGCGACCAGCTGAGGAAAAGGCAGAAGAAGACAGGTTAGTCAGAGAAAAAGAAACCTAAAAGGGATTGAAACAAGCAAGAGGTCACGTACCTTACGCATTTCCCTTTGGGCATGATCAAGAACCCCTTGGGACTGGGCACCGGTGAAGCTGGAGGCGATCGAAGGGAAGACAGAGGCCTGCAGATTCTCCAAGGCATCGTCCAGGAGGCTTTGACCAGAAGAAGTCTCGGGCTTGCTGGAGACTCCCTTCATTTTCTTGCTTGTAGAAGGAGCTTTCAGGGTCCCTTTCCTCTTGACCCCAGCGGATGGAGAGTCAGAAACCTCCATCACCTCGGGAGTCTTGCTCCCGGATTCCAGCTTCACTCTCTTCAAAGCTTGAGCCTTCCTGAACTCCTCCAACGCCTTACTCCCTGATCCAGCCATGTTTCCTACAAATTCAAGAAAAAAGAAAGCGTTAGCAGAAACAAAGACAAAAAGGGAGATAGGGGCAAGAGGACAATACCTCTGATGCTGCTCTGATTCAAGGCTTCTTCACTGATCAGAAAAGGAACACTTCTCTCTTCAGCTGGGATCTCGTAGACTAGCTCAGCCTTCTCCCTGCCCTCCTCAATCTTATCGCCAGACACCTCTGCACAAAGACGAGAAAGGGTTAACAACACAACAAGAATCATCAAAGACAGGGGCATCCTAAACCTACCAGTGAACTTCCAAAGAGTGGGAAGGCTGGAGGAGGATCCAACCCTCATAAAAAACGAATCTCTGGGTCCAGTTCTTGTAAAAGGCAGCTCCTTTCCTCTCTTCCTTCTCCAGCTCTATGACCAAAGGAGGACAGCCACGAGGCCTGATGTAGTACCTCCCATCACCAGGGGCAAGAGGAGGGAAGTAGTACGAGTGGAGGACCTCATTGATTCCTAAATCTAAGCTGTGGAATTCGCTGAGAACTTGCAGAGCTGTGAGGATTCTCCAGGAAGGGGGATTCAGCTGAGAAGGGCATATATCGAAGTGTTCCGAAACTTTCCTCACCAGGGAAGGCACTTTACCCCTGACTCCGGTCTCGAAATAGCCTTCGTACATGGCTATCTCATCCCCAGGGCACTCCGAAGCCCTCTCGCCTTCCTCAGGAATCCTCAATCGAGTACTCTTCCCTATCGAGTACTGCTCCGTCCAGGCTTTCAACATCTCGGCAGTAACGGCGGAGGAAGGACCAACCTTCATCAGCTCAGGACCCGAAGCCAAGCGAAGCGGCTGAGGGGTAGCGTCTACGATCGTCATGTCATCGGAGGATTCCTCCTCCGTCGAACTAACTCTGAGCATGTGCCTCTTCCGCACACGCCCACCAACGGAAGAGGAGACCCCAGGGGAGAATTCGTCGCTAGAAATAGACATTGCGAGGGAAGATCCTTGATTTACAGCTAGGGTTTCGAGAGGGGATAGAAAAATTTGGGGAAATCATAGAAACTACCCACGAAACCTAGCGAGAAAGAAGAAAAGAGAGGAGGAAATCTAACCTTAAGCTTGCAAAGGAATGAACTCCAAGCGATCTAGAGAAGCAAAGACGAATTGCAAGAGAAAGAGAGAAAACGAAAGAGCAAATGAGTTGGCTTCCAAAGCAAGAAGGAAAACCAAAGGTTAGCCACTCACACGCTCAAGCCTAACGCGAATCTCGAGAAGATGCAACGACCAAGATCTTTCTTTCTTTCAAATCAAAATCAACGATCCAGATCTCACCCGCAAAATTGGAAGCAACGGCTCAGATTTCACCAGGGAACAACAATTCCCGAGAAACCAGCCACATGCGGGAGAGGCCAAAACGCAGCGCTTTGAGGCTGGACGCCAAAAAGCCAGCCGCAATCTCCAGCTCCAACGCCCAAGACCAAGCGTCGCCCAGGCCAAAAGACAAGAGAATATCTGTAAGGCCAAAAAGACACAGCTAAGGGACCAATCAGCAAACGGCTTCCTGCCTAAGCCACATGGAAAACACGTTATTCCACAGCTCCGGATCGTACCTGCGCAATAAGGGGCAAACTGTTGGGAGTAATTTAGGCTATGGGGATTCCTCCAGGCCTAGATGGAGTACAACAGTAAGACCTCCAGCCAGGAGAAAGCCCAAGGACTGGAAGCCAGAAGATATGGAGAACCCAGAAGCTGGAAGTCAGCCGACTACCTCCAGCCATTTACACGCATTATTATTTAAGTAGATAATGATGTAAGCTTAATAGATAATTACAGATATTCTCTAGATAATGATGATTATTCCGAGTTCTATAAGGATAATCATCAAATCCCATGTATAAATATAAAGCTTTAGGGTTCCAAGGAGGTATCCGCAAGAACCCTAGGCTAAGAGATCAATAACACTACTTACTTCTCCATTGTTGATTTACTCAAGCTTAGAACTCGATCTTTCACACCCCAAACACTATTTTCTTTCACGCCGATACCTGCACGCATTCATCTTCTCCAGCTTCCGTAGTGCTTCAAAAGAACAACCAAAATCCCCCCTAACACCCTCTACGCAAGTCATTAGCGGGCCGAAGAGCCTCCACTTGTAGATTCTCCCGTCCACCAGCACGTATCGGGCGGATTGAATTTTGATTTTTCGGGCTGCCCATTTCTCCAGGGGAAGGATGTCGTCGGCAATGTATGCTCGGATCGTTTCCATCCATGGTTTGTCATAGCCGAACTCGGACTGCTCCGAATCCTGTTCAGGTTGAGCCTCGATTTCGTTGACGTCCTCATCTAAAGACTGGATTAGGTTAGCGACGATCGACAGACCGATACTTGGGTGTTCAATGAATTCAACGAGAATAACCCGTGTAAGGGTAGGATCCGAACTTGAGGCCAGTGCTGCCAGAGCATCGGCCTGCGTATTTTCTGAGCGGGGGATTCGCGTGAGGGCGAACTGGTCGAAATTTTGAGTAAGGTCCTGGACGAGCTTTAAGTATGATTCCATCCTATCATCTCGGGCCTCGTACTCGCCGCTAAACTGATTTGCGACGAGCTGAGAATCGCAGTATGCCTGAATGTTGCGTATCTTCAGTCCGTTAGCGAGTCGCAGACCGGCGATCAGGGCTTCGTACTAGGCTTCATTGTTCGAGGCATGGAACATCAACCGAAATGACTATTCCAAGACTTCCCCCCTTGGCGAAGTGAGTCGAATTCCGATTCCCGATCCTTGCTTCATTGAGGATCCGTCGACGTGGAGAGTCCAGGTCGCGTTCGGCTCGCGATCAGCCATCCTTTCGGTGGAGAGTTCGGCGAGGAAATCTGCGAGCACTTGGGACTTTGCCGCGGTCTTCTTTCGGTACTCGATGTCGTACTCGCTTAGCTCGATTGCCCACTTCGCCAGTCTTCCGGACTGACTAGGACTATGCAGGATAGTTCGTAGTGGGAACGAAGTGAGCACGACGATTATATGTGACTGAAAGTACGGTCTTAGTTTTCGCGCCGACATTATGACAGCAAGAGCCAGTGTCTCCATCATCGGATATCGCGTCTCTGCATCTAGTAGAGTTTTACTTACGCAAAAGATCGGTTTTTGCTCGCAGCATTCTTCTCTGATGAGAACGCCGCTTACAGCTGTTTCTGATACCGCGATGTACAGGAACAATGGTTCTCCGATGACTGGTTTTGCGAGGATTGGAGGCGTGGTCAGGTAATGCTTCAGCTGTTGGAAAGCTTGTTCGCATTGGTCGGACCACTTAAACTCCTTGTTTCCCTTCAAGATGTCATAAAAAGGGGAGGCACTTGTCCGTTGATCGAGAAATGAAGCGAATGAGAGCGGCGATTCTCCCGGTTAGCTTCTGTACCTCTCGCTTGTTTTGCGGAGAGGCCATTTCGATCAATGCGCTAATTTGTTTTGGGTTAGCCTCGATCCCTCGACAAGTTACGAGATATCCGAGGAATTCTCCTGAGGCAACCGCGAACCTGCACTTTGCCGGGTTAAGCTTCATATTGTGCAGGTTTAATCTCTCGAAGCATCTTTGCAGATCAGCTACGTGATCAGGTTCCTCGAGAGACTTTACGAGCATATCATCGATGTACACCTCCATGGTCTTTCCGAGCTGCTCGGAGAACATGCGATTGACGAGTCGCTGATAAGTTGCCCCGGCGTTCTTGAGGCCGAAGAGCATTACTCTGTAGCAGTATGTGCCGCGGTCAGTAATGAACGCGGTTTTCTCGCGATCGTCGGGATTCATCATGATCTGGTTGTATCCCGAAAAGGCATCCATGAATGATAACAGCTTGTTGCCTGCCGTAGCCTCAACTAAGCGATCAATGTGCGGCAACGGGAAGCTGTCCTTTGGACACGCCCTTTTGAGATCGGTGAAGTCGACGCAAACTCTCCACTTCCCGTTTTTCTTTTTGACCACGACAGGGTTAACGAGCCAGTCCGGGTATCTAACCTTAGTTATGGATCCGACTTTGAGGAGTTTCTCGACTTCGTCGTTGACCGCGGTAGCGCGTTCTGATCCTAACTTCCGTCTTTTCTATTTAACAGGTTTGAAAGTTGGGTCGACGTTGAGCTCGTGACAGGTCACGTTGATGTCGATCCCGAGCATGTCTTCTGCAGCCCAAGCGAACGTGCTAATGTTCTGTCTTAGGAAGGAGATGAGTTGTGCTCTTATGGGGTCGCAAAGGTTAGCTTCGATCTCGACGTAGCGTTCGGGGAAATTTTCGTCGAGGTAGATCGAGATAACGGGTTCGCAAGTTGGTTCGCGTTTTTCCTCCAAAAGTTTGGCTTTCCACAACTACCAAAAGATCTCCGTTTGATCTTGTTCTGGGTCGTCGTCGTCGTCGGAAACCTTTTTCTTCTTCTTCTGGGAGAGAGGTGTCGTGACTGGATTCTTTCGTTTCAGTTCAGCGGCAAAACAAATTTGCGAAACGTTGCGATTACCGTGGATCGTCTCGATCCCGAAAGGAGTCGGAAACTTGAGACAATAATGGTACGTGGATGGTACGACTTTCATGGAGTTTAACCATGGAACGCCCACGATTGTGTTGTACGAAGCTGGTATCTATGACCAAGAACTTTGTAACTTTTTCTATATCCCTAGCTATAACTGTTAAGTTAATCGAGCCGAGGGTCATAGTAGCTTCTCCAGAGAGACCGAAAACCGGGCTCGAATTTTCCGAGATCCCAGAGGGCTCGATGCCCATTCTCTCGAGAGTATTCTTAAAGATAATATTTGCCAAACATCCGGTATCGACTAGTATCCTTGCGACGTCGATGTTCTGGATAGTCAGTTCGATAACGAGAAGATCGTTGCGAGGGTTTGCATGATCAGCCGTTGCCCCGTTTTGAAAGGAGGCGACGATATCGTCCGAGGTTTTAGACATATCGTTGCCAGTTTGAGAGGTGATCTGGCGTGAAAGATATCGCGTGTGTCCCCTCCTTCTAGCGCCAAACTGTGGGAATCGAAATTCTCACTCTCGTGTTATGTTGGTTCACGGATTCTCTGTGGCCAGAAAGCGATGAAATCAGGTTATGAGTATAATGTTAGCGAATTGAGATTGCGAAACTAAGCTTCGAGATACGATAAAAGCGTGAGATAAACGATATACGCAAACAAATTACGAAATTTAGATTACGAGATTCGAGTGACGAATCTAAGGTAGGATGGACAACGATAATGAATTGAACACGAAACAGACAAGTAACGAAATATGCATTCAACGATTGTACGCGATATGATTCGAATGAATAGATTAACGTGAACAGGATTCGTAAACGAAATACAATACAGACGATGAAAGTAAATCGGTAAAGTAAACGTAAATGAGGAACAACAATAATCGAGATAAGCAGTTAACGAAGAAAGTGTAAGGGATCTTATTCGAATTCGTGTTGAGCGTGCGCGATCGGTGCTAAACCTTTGCCGCGATGTCTGTTGGTGACGATTACCTAGAGCTACGGCGTGGACTGTAACTCTAGCCGAGACGCAGCTCGTGAACGAAGACAAAGACAGAAACCCTAGTTTTTCTAAGTGTTTTGCTGTGGACGAAAATTGTGTTGTTCCTATCCAGTTCTATATCTCTGTGATCCTTCTCCTTCGCACCCTTTATATAGATCTTCGTGGGTTTGGCTCGTTTCCTTTTTTGTCCCTGATTCGTGCATATCCTCTCGCGAGATATTCCTTTTCCCCGATTCGCGTATATCTTTTTCGAGATTCTTCCTTATCTCTTCGGAACTTAACATTTTCGTGAAATCCTAGTGAACCGTCATTGTAAACCGGCCGATTCTCCATTGGAATCGTAAGTGAACCGTTATCGCGGTTTAGGTCCTACCGGACCGTTTTGCGGCTGGGTGATTTTACGATTCCTTCTGGAGGAAGCGTTTCCCGTAGAATTACTCGATGATAAGTCCACGGAAAGATAAGACCAATCGTATAGTTTTGACTTTCTCGGTGTTTCGGCTAACCGTCGTCGTTTTATACGATTGATATGAAATCCTCGGAAAGTACGAATCCTTTCGAACGTCGTTGCGATGGTTTGACGGAAACTCCAATCGAGACGAAACGAGAGACAATCGAGCAACGATTCGAAGAAAATTATCATCGGACGGGACGTGGTTCAGTCAACGGATAACGACCAAACGCTACCCGTACCTTGGCCCCAAACGGCGCCAAGCTCTTTCTCTCTCTCTCTCTTGGCGGCGTCAGGTTTCCCTTTTCTCTCCCTTAGCGCCGCCAAGTTCTCCTCCCCTCTCTGTTGGCGGCGCCAGGCTATGTCCCTCTCCTGGCGGCGGCGCCGAGTTGAGCCACGACCAGGGCTTGGCCGTGGCGCCAACTGGCGCNAAGGCCGCCCACGACCGTGCCTTGGTCGTGGCTCAATTCGGCGCCACGACCAGGCCTTGGTCGTGGCTCCATTTGGCGCCATGCCTTGGGCTCTTGGCGGCGCCGGGACGAGCCTCGGTCCTGATTCCGGTTGGCGTCTAGATCGGCGTTTACGTGTTGTTCCAGAGTGATGTGTTTGTCCGATGTCCTTGGATGTTTTTCGTTTTACTCCAGAACTTGTATTCGGGACGTTTCGGGCGTTGATTTAGACCGTGCCGTTTTTGACCGCAACAGAAGGCATCCCAGCTGGTCGACAAGCCCTAGACTCTCCCAGACATGACAGAGTAATCAATGTCATATCTGGAGGATCTGAAATCAGTGGCATAACACATGTTGCCGCCAAGAAAAACACTCGCGAGACTAGAAACGGTCAGGGAAACCAGGAGGCTAAGCGCCGAGCATCCAGCCAAGAGACCATAAGCTTCACAACTGAGGAGCAAGACAATGTTCCAGCCCCACACCATGACGCCCTAGTTGTTTCATTGTCGGTGGCGAATTGTTTGGTGAAGAGAGTACTCATAGACACTGGAAGCTCGACAAATGTACTTTTCGTGGGAGCATACTCAGACTTAGGTCTAACTCAACAAGCCTTGACCAAGAAGACTACACCTCTGGTAGGATACAGTGGAGAGATCAAGCAAACTATCGGAGAGATAGCATTACCTGTCTGTGCCGAAGGCATTAACTTGTCCACCAAGTTTTCTGTAATAGACTGCCCTTCTGCCTGCAACATAATTATGGGTAGACCCTGGATACAAGAGATGAAAGTTGTGCCTTCAACCCTGCATCAAGTGCTTAAGTTCCCAACCCCATGGGGATTCAAGGAGATTAAGGGGGACCAGGAGAATGCTCGCTCTTCCTATTAGACAACTCTGAAAGGGAAGACAACTCCCTTATAGCAATTACAGAAAACGCTTCCGGCGTCGCACACTGAAGAGCCGGAAGTAGAACAGCTGGATGACGTGCCTCTAGTACCTGGAGAACCAGGAAGAAATCTCAAGGTAGGGGCAAGGCTGGAGGAAGGCATACGCCAGAGGCTAATAGATTTCCTAAGATCTAATGGATATGCCCGGAATAGACCCAAACGTCATAGTGCACCGTCTGCAAGTAGACCCCAGCTACCCAGCGGTCAAGCATAAAAGGAGGAAGTTCGCACCTGAACGAGACGCAATCATCAATGATGAAGTCAAAATTCTCCTAGCGGCCGGGTTCTTCAGGGAAGTCCATTACCCAGACTGGTTATCCGACGTGGTCGTAGTCCAGAAGAAGAATGGCAAGTGAAGAGTCTGCATAGATTTCACGGATCTAAACAAGTCTTGCCCCAAGGATCCGTTCCCCTTGCTTCACATAGACAAGCTACTAGATGCAACTGCCGGACACCAGCTCATGAGCTTCATGGACGCCTTCTCCGGGTACAACCAAATATTAATGCACCCAGATGACCAAGAGAAGACCTCTTTTATGACATCTCGGGGAATATACTGCTACAAGGTGATGCCCTTTGGGCTGAAAAATGCAGGATCCACCTACCAGAGGTTGGTCAACATGATGTTCACGGACCAAATCGACTAGATCATGGAAGTCTACATTGACGATATGTTGGTCAAGTCCTTGGAAGCAGAAGACCACATAGCCCCCCTGCAACAAGCATTCTCCACCTTGAGAATATATCACATGAAGCTCAATCACTCGAAGTGCTCATTCGGAGTAAGCTCCGGAAAGTTCTTGGGGTACATAGTCACTTACAGAGGAATTGAAGCAAATCCCGAGCAAATCAGGGCGATCCAGGGAATCCCTTCACCCAAAACTCCACGAGATGTCCAGAAACTCACAGGGAGGATGGCAGCCTTGTGCAGATTTATATCCAGGTTGTCTGACAAATCACATGCGTTCTTCGAGGCCCTAAAATCATTGATGTGTTCATATGGAACCAGGAGGCAGAAGAGGCCCTGATCAAGCTCAAGGAGTACCTCACAACACCACCTCCTCTCTCAAAACCCCAAGAAGGAGAGCCATTACTCCTGTATCTAGCTTTTTCAGAGCATGCTGTGAGTGCCGTCTTGGTCAGAGAGGAGGGAAACAAGCAGCATCCAATGTACTACGTAAGCAAATTCCTGCTAGACGCAAAAACCCGCTACAGTCACTTGGAGAAGCTAGCTCTAGCCCTGGTGATCTCAGCAAGAAAGCTGCGTCCTTACTTCCAAGCTCACCATGTAGTCGTCATCACGTCGTTCCCCATCAAATATGTGCTCAACAAGTCAGAAGTATCTGGAAGACTAGCTAAATGGGCAGTGGAGTTGGGAGAATACGATGTGATCTTCCGACCGGCTACAGCAATAAAGTCCCAAATTCTGACCAACTTCGTTGCTGAATTCTCCCCACCTATGGTGCCAGGGGCAGAAGAAGAAGTCAGGATCCAACAGGAGACTAAGGGTGAAGAAGTCTGGACGCTTTATGTTGATGGATCCAACAACATACGGGGAGCTGGAGTAGGCCTCATACTAATCTCACCCAGAGGAGAAGTGGTGTCCAGGGCCGTAAGATGCAATTTCTGGGCCACGAATAACGAGAGCGAATTCGAAGCTTTGATCGCCGGACTTGGCCTAGAAAAAGATCTGGGAATAGAGAACCTTCGGGTTCACAGTGATTCCCAACTGATCATAAGCCAGACGTAAGGCCCATATCAAATCGTGGAAGTTCCTCGACCCAATTTCCTGCAGCTTCGTCCAGCCTCTTTTTCAGCAGGTTGACCACTATATTGTTTGTGGATTCGGCCTGGCCGTTGGATTGTGGGTGTCTTGGCGTTGCGAAGCTTAGCTTTATGCCCCAGTCTTCATGAAACTTTTTGAAATGTTTACTTGTGAATTGTGGGCCGTTGTCCGCTACGATCTCTTGGGGTGCTCTGAACCGTGTTACCTGTTGGGAGTAATTTAGGCTATGGGGATTCCTCCAGGCCTAGATAGAGAACAACAGTAAGACCTCCAGCCAGGGGAATGCCCAAGGGCTGGAAGCCAGATGATATGGAGAACCCGGAAGCTAGAAGTCAGCCGATTACCTCCAGCTATTTGTATACATTATTATTTAAGTAGATAATGATGTAAATCTAATAGATAATTATAGATATTCTCTAGATAATGATGATTATTCTGAGTTCTATAAGGATAATCATCAAACTCCATGTATAAATATAAAGCCTTAGGGTTCAAAAGGATCATCCGCAAGAACCCTAGGCTAAGAGATCAATAAAGCTATACACTTTGCCATTGTTGATTCTCCTAAGCTTACTCTTTCATTCTTACACACTTTCCTTTCGCATAAACCCCTGCATACATTCATCTTCTCCAGCTTCCGTAGTGCTTCCAAAGAACGACCAAAATCCCCCATAACAGTTGGCGCTAGAAGGAGGGGAAGCTTTCAAAAATAACTACGTGACGATGGTTGGAGAAACTCTTGAATCCGCAGCCATCACACCTTCTCGAACAGAGCTCACCCCTTAAGAGATGCGATCTCAAGTATAGATCCTGCAAGCAAGACTCACAGAAGCAGAGCAACAACGCATGGTGCAGACCTAGAATGGAGCCGAGGCAGCAAACACAGAGTTGCAGGCCCTAAGGCAACAACTGGAGGCCCACAACAAGACGATCCAGGAGAACGCTCAATGTCTGCAACAGCTGGAGCTCGAGAACGAAACCCTAAGGGAAGCAAACTCGACCCTGACGGCGAACCAAGCTGGAAAAAGCAGGTTCCGAGTCCATATGCCCCTAATGCAAAACCTGAACACTCCTCTCACCAACAACTCCGGAGGAGGAGAGGTCCAACAACAACAAGGGCCCAAGACAACCAGAATCAGGATCAGGGTCAGGTAGATCCCATGGAGGTAGAAGAGCAGCAAGCTGCGAACCTCACCCCGCTCTCCGAAGAAGCCAGACGGCTGGAGCAGATGTTCGCCAACAAATTTGAGGCGTTGCAGACGGTGATGGAGCGTCTCCTAGGATTTGCACCACCTTTGAGAAGGAGTTCCTTGAGCTCTTACGCAGAGACTCCTTTCTCAGACGAGATTGCTCTCACAGACATGCCTAGGAAGTTCACCTTCCCATTCTTCAAGCCGTATGATGGAACTTCCGACCCGGATAACCACATCGCGCAATACAAGCAGAAGATGCTCACTGTGGCAATCCCAAGGGAACTCAAGGAGGCTGCTATGTGCAAAGGATTCAGATCCAGCTTAACAGGGTCCGCCTTGCAATGGTACATCGCAATTCCAACAGGAAGTGTAAGGTCCTTTGCTGTTCTGACAGACCTATTCATCCAGCAATTTGCTAGCAGTCGGGTGACCCCCAAATCGTCTGACAATCTCTATGAGATCAGACAGCGCAAGTCAGAGTTACTTTGCAGTTACCTCCAGCGTTTCAACAACCAGAAAGTTACAATACCAAACTGTAGCGTCGTCACCGCGATTTCCGCCTTCAAGAGAGGACTTCTCCCAGAAGGAGACCTGTACAACGAGCTCACCAAGTACCAGTGCCGGACGATGGAAGATGTACTCTCCAAAGCCCAGGCGCAGATCAAGTGGGAGGAGGACTGTAATAACCCCGAATAAGAATAAAGACTCAGACGAAAGCCGAAAAATGGTTGAAAGGAAGTTTGACCAAGAAATATGGAGTTTGGCTGGAGAAAATATCTTTCAACTCTTCAGATTAGTTTGTGGCACGCTTAGACCTAAATACGGATAATTGGGTCAAGCTGCACCACGTACGGATTAGAAAACCATGATCGTTTCAAATATATCATGCGGAAGCACCTCGATGACTCAGCAGGATGCTTGCTTGCTTAACCAACTAAGTTGCTCGATGACTCAGCAAGATGCTTGCTTGCTTAACCAACTAAGCTGCTCGATGACTCAGCTGCTCGGGATTTCACGTGCTTCAGCTGCTTCTCGTGCTCGGGAAATTTTTGTCCGGATAGATTCTTTGTAAAATTTAGTGGGTCGGAAACGCTCGCGGTTCGGCTTAATTCTTTCTAGAATTCTCGGGAAATTAATTCTAAGTTTCAGGGTAAGAATGACCTTAGAAAGAAATTAGAACCAGCACGGTTTGAGGAAATTAAGTTGGTCAGAGAATATTATTTTTCGGCCATTCCGAAAGGTCTGCGGGATGTCCGGATTCAAACCCGCAATGTTCGGAACGAGCTAAAACGTGTTCAGTTATGGCGCATCTGGAAGTAGTTGTACAACAGCTTGTGGCGATGCAGCTGCTTCCGGTGAGTCGCCATGACACGTGTCGCAACTTGGAAAAATTTGGTGTCCTCCGCACCACCTCGTGCTTGTCATCCACCTCCTTAAGCTCCTCCCTTCTCCACCTATAAATACCCCTCCACCCCTTTAGTTATTTTCCATCCCAAAACTTGTAGAAAATTAAGTGGAGACCTCTCTTCCAAGATTATTAAGGTAAGCCTAAAACCCTAGCTTTAATCAATAGTTTAGTAAATAATTAGCTTAGGACTGAGTAGTTTTCCGGTGTTCTAAACATCGGGAATCCTATTGTTCTAGGAATATTTCGTTAGAGGTTCCAAGCCGAGCTAACCGCGAGATAGGAACCCGCTAATCATCCAAACGCCCAGGTGAATCTCGGTTATAGGATGGATAGTTAGGTGCGATTAGCGCCTGTAAAACGAGGATATTTTGTGTTGCATGTTGAACCGTAGAATCATTAAAATGAATACGTAAATGGTCGGACGTAGGTAATTGGTTAGACAAGATTATTGTGTGATATTGATTGTGTGATATATTGGGTGGCATAATAATCGTGTGATGCTTGTCACTGATTGGTTGATTGACTAATTATGCACGGTTAGGTTGCTTGCTTGTTAATATGTTGATAGCTTGATATTGTGTGATGCATGCTTCTGTGATTGATATTGGGTTATATCGTTCGAGCCTCGGCTCGGGGGGTATAACATATATATAAATATATGTATTGTGTGATATGATATGCATGTTAAATTGTGTTATATCGTTTAAACCTCGGTTTGGATGGTATAACTTGTTTGTGACGAGTTCGCTTGGTGAGAGACTCGTGTTAACCACGGACTTCCGGGTAGGAGTGATCTGTGAGACTCCGGCACTCGGGTAGAGTGTCGTGAGAGTCATTGGTATCCACCTTAGGCCATAGCTTGTCGGGGCCGTACCAAAATTAGTTCCGGCAAGTTATGTTGAGCACGGTGATAGGGCTAGCTACCCTCGACCAGTGCGGGCAGGCTGCATGACGATGCGGCAAGGTGATCCGGGCAGTTGGCTTTTTAGACTTTGTGTCTAGAGTCAATGAGCGCAAGAAGGGATAAGGGATGGTGGGTGGAATTACCAATGGCGAGGGGCAAGCCTCGAGGATCCACCGGGATCAACCACTCTCGAGCGAGTGGATGATTGTTGCATTGCATGATATCTAGTTTAATAGGAGCATATTTGGATTGATTGATTGTTTATTGATGCATATTGGGGGGAATGACCTATTCTTTAGGGAACCCGACTCACTGAGCAAATTAGTTGCTCATTAGACTCTTTGTTTTGCAGGTAACCATTAGTGGGATTCTTGTATGGGTGAAAGGAACGTTAGGTGCTGGTGTAGTTTATGTATCTCTTTGCAAATGAAGTACGACTCTATTATGTATAAATATTTTAAGCTTCCGCGCGGATCTATAACTTATTTATGACATTCTCGAGTTCCATATGATACTAGTCCTAGTCCGGGATGAACCAACTAACGGGTTCAAGATCGGGTTGCAAAGCCTTGACTTGGATTTGTTAGGATACACGTTCTTGGATGTTTGACCTAAGGAACTTGGATGTGTTCTAAGAACCTTGGGTTGGATGTCCGAGTTCGTAGTTGTCACATCTTCGGTCGGGACACTGGGTTCGGGTTAATTAATTTGTCGTGCATGTTCTTGTTTGATTGTTGCACGGCAGATTAGTTGACTTTGACCTAATCCTGATCGGGGGTGTTACAACGAAGGTGGTATCAGAGCATGGTTCTCCATGGTCATTTGGGACTTGGTTTTCAATTTTTTTATCGAGTCAAAGGTGTCGCAAAGAGGTCAATTAGGAAACCAGCAGTTCCTTTATAGATAGGATGGGTTTATGATTTAACCTTGTACCTTATATCTTTGAAGCATTTGGTATGAGATAACGAAACTCCAGAACCTTGAAGGAGCGATCATGGATGACCTTGAATTTGGGTTGAAGAGAGAAATCATCACAAGTAAGACTTTTATGGATGATATATCAAGAGGTGAACTTCATGGGAGAGGCGTATTGAATAAAAAGGAGTCCACGGTGAATTTGCAATGTTACAACAAGAAGGGTGAATACCAAGGAGTCCTAGCTAGACTGACGGAGATAACTATTATCCATGGTGAATGATAAGTTCAAGAAACTCAAAGCATTAAGGGACGACGAGAAGAATTGAAGAAGATACCCTTAGATAGGTAAACCTAAACCTTCATGACCTTGTAAAAGGTCCCATTCCAGGTAAGTTGGGTTTTAACTCATTGCGTGATTGATTGAGTGCATGTTTTGCGTGATTATTGGACTTGATTAGATGGAATTGCTTGAAAGTACTTACTTAATTTGTAAGTGAAACGTGATAGGTGACTCTGTCATCTATGTTTCGTTCGGCACCCTCGAAGGTGTCGTTAGTGTCTTTGTGTTAGTATTGTTAGTTGAGTCCGGAGAGAACTTTTACGCAAGTAAAAGTGTGAGTGTGTGCCTATTAGAATACTCTATTCCAAACCTTCATGCCTAACCGACAGACGGAGGACTAATGGTTAAAGAGATTACACACGATAATGATTAAAAGGTCAAGAGAGACAAGATATTATTGAAGATGGCTAGATGTGGGGAACGACAAGGGTGTACATAAAAGGATAGAATTAAGATTAAACGTAATGGACATAAGGGAAGGAAGATGAGGACTGATGCAAGGACGAATCAGTGGTATGTAAGGAAGATGCAACTGATTGAAGGACAGATCAGTGGTATGTAAGAAAGATGCAAACTGATCGAAGGACGGATCAGTGGAATGAAATGAAGATGCACACTGATCGAAGGACGGATCAGTGACATGTAAGGAAAAAGTACACTAATTGAGAGACTGATCGATGAATTGTTACTCGAAAGATTGGGATAGCGAGAGTCACTTAAAAGGCTACAAAGATAAATGGGAAAGAAAAAGACTTCAGAGAATAATAGGACTACAAGAAGAATTGATAATGAATCAGAACATACAAAGCAGAAGAAGATATCAAGACTGATAAGATGATGTTCGAGAAGCTGAGAGAAGTGGAAAAATATAAAAAGAATGGGAATTAGATAATGGATTGGTAGACATGCCAAGGAGAAGAGATGGTACTTGAAGGATGAGCAAAGGGAATCAAGTGAGTAGAAGAAAGAATATACATGACGTAGAATTACCATGAAGATTTATCAAGATCTGAGGAGAGGAGTAATAAACAAAGATGAGATCAAGGAGGTACAATAAAGAGAGTATAAAACTTAGACACTTGATGGAAGTAGGAAGGATCAAATAATTGAAAAAGGCCGAGGCATTGTAGAATACAAAGCTTAAAGGACAATGCTTATACATATTAAGGACCTACTATTAAATGGAATAGTGGAAGTGAGAAAGCTTTCTAGAAAAGTTGGATATACTATGGATAGGATACCATAGTATAATAGATAGAAGTCGAGGATGGAAACTCGAGTTTTACCACGGGAGTAGAAAGTATCTAAAGGAAGGCCAAGGGACCAGTTGGATGGTGTAAGATACTTCAATTTTGGAGTTGGGATTTTGAAGAAGGCGTTGATTTAGAATGCATCCTTGGGAAATCTAAAGAATTGAAAATGATATCGGATCAATCTAACACAAGGAGGTAAAAGAGGACATAATCGAAAGAAGTAGAAAAGATAGGCGGAGCAAGAGCGGATACTCATAAACCTTAGAATAGATAAAAAGCTTGTTGGAAGATGTTGAAGCAGACTGAAGTGATTGATAAATGAAGTCAAATTGCAGTAGCCCGAATAGCCTATGGGAGGAAACCATATGACAAAGTCTAAAGAAGATGAGTGTATGAGATGAATGTGTGAAGAATAAATTTGATGAAAAATGAAGTACAAGGAAGAAGCTGCTAGAAATACCAACATTAGGATGAGAGGAAAGAGAAGGATTGCGAAGAATATTTACACAACAATTGAAGAGTGAAGGAAAAGACAAAATGAGGGCAAGAAAGAACAACAAATCAAAAAGGAGTAGTTGTAACATCTTCTGTCGGGTGAAAGGTTAATGCTCTTTGATTTGTCGTGCATGTTCTTGTTTGATTGTTGCACGACCGATTAAGGTAACTTTGACCTGATCCTAGCTGGAGGTGTTACAATGAAAAAGCGGCTAGGAGGAATGTATGATAAGGGAAAAAGGTAGAAGTATGAAGGAGCGATGAATCTGAAGTAGTTGTAGCATCTTCAGTTTGGTGAAAGGTTAGGATTTCTCGATTTACCGTGCATGTTCTTGTTTGATTGTTGCACGGTAGATTGAGGGAACTTGACTTAATCTGGGCTGGGTTGATACAACGAAGGTGGATAAGTTATTAGCAGAAGTAAGATGATTGAGTTGAGAGGCAATCGGTGGAAGATCAACATTGCAAAATGGTATAGGTTGGGTATGAAGAGAATTGGTGTCTGAATATTCAATGCAATATGAGAGTTAAGAAGTAGTAAGAAAAACAATTAAGGACGTTGTTGGGAAAGAACAAAGGAAAAGGAGTAGTAGAAATTATTGAGAAACAATTAGGAAGATAGTGATTCTTGGAATGATACTCGTTGACAAGAACTGGCGCGGTTAAAGGAGAAGGTTTGATGCAAGCATAGAGGACAATGCTAGGGGTAGTTACTCTTAATCTCTTGAAGGTGAAGGTTGCATGGTACGACTTAGTGATGCAGAAGAAGGTTAGAATAGTAGAATAAAATGTATGGGAGTTTAGTAATGACCCAAGTACTTAGTATGGGGCGAACTATGTAAATTTTCAGACAAGGATTACGAAGAAAGTGATGGTTTAGGAAGAATCCTTGAGAAATTTAAAGGATTGAAAACGCCCATGGTTCAGCATAAAACATCATTATCAGGTACGAAATAAAATACGAAAGGATGCGAAGAGTTATGACCATCAAAGGTCGTATACGTGGGTATACGGTGTGAATTCAGAACACTAGTGGACGTTAACTGCAAGTAAAAGAGATGATTACAAATGTTAGATGGAGAAAGGGAGGATTGAAGAAATTAACAGAAAGATGAAGAAGTCGTAAAAGTAGGAAAGAATAACAACCGGAGGAATAGTTGTAGTATCTTCAATCTGGTGAAAGGTTAAGGTCCCTCGATTGGTCGTGCATGTTCTTGTTTGATTGTTGCACGGCCGATTGATGAAACTTTGACCTGATCTGGGTTGGAGGTGTTACAGCGAAATCTGATGGTTGAGCTTGAAGAAGCATGATAGTAAGATAATACTGCAAGATTGAATGGGCTGAGCTAGAACTAATACAATGTGGGAAGTCTGAATATAAAGAGAAAGGAAGAGCAAAATGGTATGTAGGAAAGTCACTGGTACCTTGGGCGATAATATCCAAAGGAAGTAAAGTCAAGGCTTATACAATAAGTAATGGTGAGGAGTTGTATTCTTAAGAATTCGAGGACGAATTCTGTTGAGGGGGGGGGGGAGAATGTAATAACCCCGAATAAGAATAAAGACTCAGACGAAAGCCGAAAAATGGT